>VZTI01004541.1:5253-28679 GCA_013397865.1 Struthidea cinerea
AGAGTGAGTGCCTTTGAATCTTTTGGTAATGCTGCAGGAAGAATTTCAGCCCTTCATTTGCCCTCTTCCTCTTTCTCATCCCCTGTTATTTTATGTCATAATGCATCCTTACACAGTGATGTTTGCTTCTGTACAAGTCAGCAAAAAAGAAATTGCATAGCCCACTTTGGCTTCTTTTCTTTACATTAACTATGTCAGTTTTGATTTGTTATTTTTCAGAATGTTTCAAGCACTGCCATAAATACTGAAGTATTTTATCCTTATAGAAGAAATATTTTTTTTTAAATTTGGAAAGGCATATTAAAATTTTGCTGTTACTTCTGCACAACTGAGAAGAGCAGATAAATATTGCAATATTGGTATTTATTGAGAATGTTTTATGCAAGATACTGGGAGAAATCATGTCTTTTGTTTGGAGTTTTTCGTGAGTCTATATCTAGCTTTTCTTATTATTAATAGATCAGTTGAAGACCAGTGGTTCTCAGATTTTTTACAATAAATATTGGAATTTAGTGATATGGAATGTTAGCTGACAGAAATGCATATAGTAAAAAAAACCCTTAAAATGTACTGTACACATATATGACATATTTTTTTTCAGTCATATTAATAAATCTATCTGTGGTAAATTTCTTTATAGTAGCTTGTATAGTTTTTTTTTTTTTAATTGTCTGTGCTTCAAATAGTGTTGGTAATGCAATGTGTAAAGTTTCTTATCACAAAAGAGGCATTACCTGAACGTACCTCAATACACTTTCTCAAGGTTTTATCCTTTCTACATTGAAAATCATCAAACACTCAGAAAACCTCTTCTATGCATTTTGGAATTGCTAAACAATGAGAAAAATTTTGGTGAGAGAAGCATCTTCCAACAGCAGACAGAAGTGATTGAAACTCCTGATTATATCTGTAAGTTGATCTAGATGTCTACTTGTTCTTTGATTTTGGGGCACCATAACAGTATTTGAGTAAGTTGTTCAATAAACTTGCTCAGTGCATTTTACTCGGTTTTTCTGACAATCCTGTCTTTTGATATAGGTAGGAATGTTACCTCTATGACTGTGTAAGGGTTTTCAGTCTTGCAATTTGGTGGCTTACATCAAAAGAAATTCAATCACTTTATTATTCATAGCAGAAGTTGAATGGAAAATTTTATTTCTTGATGTCAGTTCACTCATTTCATGCTTGAAGTATTCTATACTTTTATCTTTGAAATGAAGGTGGCAGACTTGGAGGAAACAACACAAGCTGAGTGGTTTTAAACTCACTAGTTAAGACTTGTTTATGCATATACTTAAAATTGTTATTTATTACCTAATGCGGTACAAGAGAAGTCCATCTGGATGTAAATCAGATATAAATGCTGTTACAAGGTTTACTTTGTGTTTTCAGCCAGATGGACAGGCTTACACAGTCACTTTTCACCAACTGCTTCTGCTAAGCTCATTTTGAGACTGTCTGTTCATTCAAATGAACAATTTTGTGAGATAATAAGTTTGAACTGACACTTTGTGTTTCCTGTATAAAGCCACTGACCCATGGGTGAACAGAGAACAAACAAATTCCTCTGTAAGTCAGAAAGGGAGTAGCAAGTGTAATTGTAACAATGCTTTTCTTACCTTTGTAATGATTAACCTAGTAAGCAAAAATCACTGCCAAAGGGATGCAATAACTTGTGTCAAATTGCCAAGAAAAAGTGAAATTCATTAGAAATAAAAGATAAATTGGTTGGATCTTACAGAAGTTAATCATTTTAATGATAGTGATACTCCACTGAGCATTCTGTAACTGCCAGTAAAAAAGACAGAGACTGTCTGAAAATCAATGCCTACCGCCCAGCACAGATACAGAACAGGCACTGCTGTTACTTGCTTTGCTCCCTCACCTTTTGGGGGTTTGAAAGAAATAGTCTAGGGACCTTAGAGGATTATAGATAAAATCCTGAAAATGCTGGCCTCACTGATCACTTGGCGACCAGCCACCAATCCAAATAACATAAAACCAACTGAAACCAAGGCAAGCCCAGACCAACTCTGACAATCTGCACTCTCAGGTCAGTAAAATGAGAGAGGTCTCCTTTGTTTTGATTTACAGCTAAATTGTCCATCCGTGGCTTTTTTCATCTGTTTCAGTTTTGACTTCCTCCACAGAATCACAGCAGTATTGTTTGGAGGAAATCTCTGGAAGTCATGTGATCCAACATCCAGCCTCTAATAGAATTGTCAACATGAGATCTTGTCACTGTGACTTTGGCTAGCTGAGTCTTAAAAACCTCAAAAAATGCAGATTCTACACTCTCCTGTGTCATGTGCTGGACTCCCACCCCAGTAAAAAACCTGAGCTCCCAGACTGTGTCTATTGCCCCCTGCTTGAAGCCACGCTGTGTTTGTAATTTCTCCTCACACAGCTGTAAATAGCGAACACCTTAACCTCCTCTCCTTCTAATCGATCAAGGCCAACAGGTTCAGTCTCTAGTTCCAAGTGATGGCCTGAAAGCCCTGACCATATATGACCAGATATGACCTTCAAACTTTTTTCTTCCTTTTTTTGGTTCCTTTTGTGGCCTTGACAAATGTTTCTCCCACATATGTTGTGGCCACTGCTTCAAGCAGCTCTTCAACTCTTAACACTTTGAATGAAACCCAAGTGCAGCTGAAGAGTTTCTTCCCTCAGGGGCTCTCTAGCATATCTCACTTGAAGTTATGACCCCCAGAACTGCAGTCTTTGTATTTTTCTCCAGTATGATATCTGCCCAGTCTGTCATATTGCCTACCAGTCTCTCAGTTTAGAGATTTTAGCAAAGTAACTAAACAAAATACTGTTTTTTTAAGTCCCATAATAATTAAAAAGACTCAAGATAGATCTCAGACTATAGATATTCCTATTCCTGATTTTCCAAATGGAACTTAACACTGAGGCTTGGAATGCTTGCGCTTAGTTCCCCATTTCACTGTGGTGAATGGAGCATTACCTCACAATGGTTGTTCAGATCATTAAGAATCAAATTATACAAGCTGTAGGAGAGTGTACATTTTAAAAGTCTATTTGCTTCACAAGCATCAATTTTCTGTCTTTCAGAATCATTTCAAATATTTATTTCCTTTGAATAGTCTACTACACTGCATACCGTTTCTGACCAAATTTAAGAAATGTTGCAATTTAAAAAATATATAATTAACTGTAACCCTACTAATCTTTTCAGATGGAAAACATTTAATTGGCTTTTTAAAAAAAATGCATATTGAAAAATCATCCAGCAACATTCAAATTTTTTTACAAATATATGCCCAAGTGCTATAGTAATTGTTTTGATATAAGACAGACAAAATATTTTCAGATATATCATCTTTGTTGAAATGCAAATGGAAAAATTTAATTTTGTGTAAGTCCTGTTAAAATAGCTTTTTTCTTACCTTGCTGTTATAACAGCATAGTTGTCAAAATAAATTACATATCAAAGCCTTTCACTTCTGAGCATAGTTTTTTTTCTTTTTGCTGTCTACACAAAAGCCAAAATGGAATAACATACTTTAATGAACTCTATCTTAAATGACTGCCCTAGGCAAAATGCAATTTAAGTACAAAGAATAAAATGAAACCCTAATATGTGTCACTAATCTAAAATGTATAAATGAATCCTGATTTTTGACAAGAGTTGGTACAAACAGCCTGTTGCCTCAGGAAGGCAGCACTCTAACCTAAATTATTATAGATAATTCTACTATCAGCAGCATGTGTGTTTTATATTGTGTATGCATTTTCCTTCTGAACTCTAGAGGCTCAGTTCAATAGTTATGATCTTGTACTCTCTGTTTTTTCCCCCTAGATTATGGGAGAAAAAAAAAAAAAGGAAACCTTATACTCAAGTAGACTTGCATGTATTTATTATTACTTCTACCCTCTCAGTGTACTGCAGTTTTTTGTATCCATTTTTATGGAAAAAAGAGAGAAAACTTCAAACTCCTTCTAATTTAATGATAAAGATAAAACCAGACTAGTCTTGCTTTTGTAATACAACATTTCCAAATTACCCACCATGTGAATTGGTACTTAATTACTGACCAGTTGAGTATCAATTCTACAGTATCTATTGGGCTTTCATATCCAGACAGTTGCTGGTAAAATATTTTATTTTCCTTTTATTCTAAATATCTTGAGTTCCAAGAATTTCAGCCAATTCATGCAAAGCTAAGAGTAAAACTATATTAATATTCCATATTTTGTATGGTCTATCAATGAAAGATAGTAATTTTTTTTCCCCTTAAGATAAAATACATTATGCTTTATTGTCTTATTAAAATGAGTAATTAATCAGGTTTTTGTTAAAAGCCATATAAATTAAGCACTGGTTTATATTTTTTTTTCACTCTCTTGCTTTCCAAAGTCTTTCATATTCTTCTGATTTAAAAGATGTTTTAGTACTATGAATACCTCATTAAATGATTTGCTTTTACAGAGATAGTCTTACATGACTTATTTTTCATATGTTAAACTTTAAGCATCAGTGATTATACAAGAAATTCAAGCATTCTTTTCATGAAAGGAAGAATTCTGTTGCTCCAATGCCAGATAATTATCTGTAAATGAGATTTGTTGCCTAATTATATTCTACAAATAGAGTTACGGTTGCTCTTAGAGAACCAGATGATGGCCCAGCCTGTTTATCTCTCTTTTGTCTTTAGAGCTGGAGTGGAAGCAGAGATGTTGCAGTGTGCAGATTTTTTTACTTCACTTACTCAGTTTACTAGAAAGTATGAGTGACACACTTTAAAAGCATGAGAGACATACTTACAGCTGGGAGGCAATGGTGATGGAAAATGCTGCTTCCCAGCCAAAAAATTGTTAATTGGAAGGTGTATTTTTGTGAACCTTTAAGTCACAGACCATACATAGCAAAACTACTTCATCACATATTCAGGGCTCACGGTAAACTTACAGTTGGACTGAGATTCAAAATAGAACTTTATAAATTTAAACTCATATCTTGCTGAGTTATATTTTGACATTTAAATTTAGTAGGATTGTTAACTTTTTCATGTTGAGGTTTCTATTTGTCATTAATAGGAAAATAATAATTGAAAATAATTTCTGAAAAAATCATATATATTATTTATGGATTTTTAATATTTTTAACAATAGCATCATATTATTTTTAAGCAATTCTACATATTTTACCTCTCAATCTGAGTAGCCTAAAAGTAATATCCTGGACATTAAAGTGGTAAAATTTAACAGAAGACTTTTAAGTGAATCAACAAGAATAAATGTAAAAAGTGAGTCCCAACCACATGAATGTGTCCTTTAGGTTAAAAGGATTAATTGTTTAATTACTCTTGAAATCTGAGTATTACAGGGATTTAGGTGTCTTAGTCTTATAAATTATAAAATGTAGCCTATATGTGGTTAAATCTTCAACCTGTCTTGTTCTTCCATGCTTATACCCTGTGTATGCTGTACTTTTGTTTATTAAATTATATTTTTATCAAGTGAAAAAAATATCCTTAAGTATAAAGCAGGATTAATACTTACAGAACGTAGGGAAACTCCAACACCCATTATACACTAAACATCAAAAGAAGTTAATGCCTTGCTGCCCTCTACTTCACCTAATAGAAACAGTATCCTTATTCTTTAACATGAGCTCACTGAAAATATAGCTGAATGATGGAATGCTCAGCAACATGAAATTCCTGAAACCAAGCCATTGACAGAGCTATTTGAGAACTATTTGGTATATCTCCCATCTCAGCATTTCTTACTAATAAGATACAGTTTACCAAGGCCTGAATTCTTTCTCCTACTTACTGGGTAATGTTTATTTTGTCTTGGCCAAGAGACTGTCCAACCTGCTAAGGAGAAATTTGAACTAGAAGAGACAGGAGAGTTATAGAGATCACTCACACTGCAAAGCAAGACTCAAGTAAGGATACTTCCAGCAACAGCACGCAACCCAGGAAGTGGGTACAAGACACTATGGGGTACCCTCTTGCACCCCTCCTGGGAAATGGACAAACTCAAACATCTTGTTGAAGCGCCTGTATAACAGTGCATGTACGTAGTATGGGAAAAAAAAAAAAAAAACAAACCAAAAAAACAACAGGAAAATTTAGTGATCTGTGTAGTTGCAAGGCAGTCAAAGATGTGGTGGGATAGATGATTACATGCTTTTTAGGACTGACAGTCCAGGAAGGTTGGGTGGTGGAGTGGTCTTAATGTAAGAAAACACCTGGAATGTATGGAGCTCCTTCTTGAGAGGATGATGAGAGAGATAGGAATTTATGGGGAGTCTAGCAAATGAGTCTAGCAAAGGTGACACTGATGTGGGTGTTTGATACAGGCTGCCTGATCAGGAGGAAGAAGTATATGAGGCCTTTTATAGATAGCTGGGAGCAACCACACAGTTACAGGCCCTGGTTCTCATGGGGGCATCAAATACCGAGCCATCTGAGGGAGGAGCACCACAGCAAGGCACAAACAATCCAGGAGTTTCTTGTAAAGCATTGATGATTACTTTCTGATATAGGGGATGGAAACATTTCACAATGACACTTTTTTTTAAGTGCCTTGTGACTGCCAAATCATAGAATCATGGAATCATTTGGGTTGGAAGGGGACCTTGAAGATCACCTAGTTCCAACTCCCCTGGCATGGTCAGTAACATTTTCAAGCAGACCAGGTGGCTCAGATCCCCATTCAACCTGGCCTTGATAAGGCACCCACAACTTCTCTGAGCAAACTGTTCCAGTGCCTCACCACCTTCACAGTAAAAAATTCTTCCTAATTAAAATCTAAACCTACTCTCTTTCATTTTGAAGCCATCCCCC
Source organism: Struthidea cinerea (assembly GCA_013397865.1). Taxonomy (NCBI): domain Eukaryota; kingdom Metazoa; phylum Chordata; class Aves; order Passeriformes; family Corcoracidae; genus Struthidea; species Struthidea cinerea. Next base: position 12,078 of record VZTI01004541.1, read on the forward strand.
CTTGTCCTGTCACTACATGTCCTTGCAAAACGTTCCTCTCAATCTTCAGATACTAAAGGTACTGGAAGACTGCAATTAGGTCACCCTGAAGCCTTTTCTTCTCCAGGCTGAACAATTCCACTTCTCTTAGCCTTTTCTCACAGGAGAGGTGCTCTATGCCTCTAAACACCTTGATGGCCTCCTCTGGACTTGCTTGAAAAGGTCAACGTCCTTTCTGTTTTGGGGATCTCAGAGCTGGATGAAGTACTCCAGATGGGATGTCCCGAGAGTGAAGCTGAGGGGCAGAATCCTATTCCTTGACCTGCTGGTCATGCTGCTTCTGAAGCAGCCCAGGATGTGTTTGGCTTTCTGGGATGCAAGGGCACATTGATGGGTCATGTTGAGGTTCTCAACAACCAACACTCCCAAGTCCTTCTCCTCAGAGCTGCTCTCTATTCTCCACCCAGCCAGTATTTGTGCTTGGGATGGCTCTGACCTGACCTCAGTGTAAGACCTTATACTTGGCCTCAACAAGTAGGTTGGTCCCACTGACTTCCAGTGGTCCTTTAGCCATTCTGTGATTCTCCAGTTATTGACAAACATGTCTAACAACATTATTATGTCTGATTTGTGTAGTAAAATGTGTAGCTTATTATGCTTTTCATGCAAAAACCTTTCAGAAAACATGATATTTAACAGTTTCCAACAAATCTTTAGTGGATATCTTCTTTAAAAGCTTACAGAAAACATGAGTAAAACATATTCAATTCTCAAGGAGATTATGTATTAAATATATAATTTACATGTCAAAACACAACAAAATGAATGTCCTGAACAAAGACGAGATACACCGTATAACAAGTTACTTAATTTCAATTACCTATTTGAAGATCTTCTTGGAATTAATCTCTGTGTAAGTACCATGACTTCCAAAACTAGTCATGGATACAGCTACTTACTCATTCATTGCCTTCATGTTAGAATAGAGGTATATTTTGAAGCGAGGTAATGGCTTTATGCTTTCATTCCATTTTTTTCTCAATGACTTATCATAGAATCACAGAATGGTTGCAGTAGGAAGGGACCTCTGGAGAGGCCCAATCTAGTTCAAATCCGCTACTCAAAGCAAGATCAGCTAAACCAGGCTGCTAAAGACCAAGTTCAGTTGGGTTTTGAAAATCAGCACAGATGGAGACCCCATATTCTCTCTGGGATACCCGTTCCAGTGTTTGACCATTCCTAGAGTGAAAAAGTTCTCTATTTAAGCATGTTTCAATTTATATCCATTGTCTCTTGCCCTGACACTGAAATAGTCTGGCTCTATCTTTCTTATTCCCGAACATCAGGGAGTTGATAGTCTGAAATACTCTCATGTTGCTTAGCAGTGTAACACAAATGATATAAAATCTGAGTAGCAAAGTATAGCCTTGAGAAAGCTATGTACTTATTTTATGGTTATATTATTAATTTTTTTTTTTCCTACAGATGTTACATGCCTGCTTTTACAGAATATTATAACATATTTTATGTATTTTTCTTCTTAACTTCATTTTCTATATATGGAAGAGCTCTTGAAATTTCTTTTTGTTGTAGTGTTGTTGTGTTCTTGAATATTTTTATTGTTGCTGTATGTTATTGGAGAGCATTAAAAATGTAAATAGCTAAAGGATGCTCAGTCATGAACAGGCAATAAACTAATTACTATTTTGGATTATGTGGAGGTGTGCTTGGATTTCGGTCACTAACTTTTACTTATTTTATATATATTCTAGACCTAAAAGATTTTTAAGTCATTCTCTTACTTATAATTCTGTAACTTACTAATAATTCTGTAAGAGTACTTCCATAGCTCAGCTGCTGGTAAGACAACAGATGCACTTATCTGACCTAAATGAACAGGCCTAATTATCATCATTTCTTACAAAATATGAACAAAATTTCTTAAATTAACTATAGCTTGTATTAGAAGAGGAACAAACTTTACCTCAGATTGATAATTAATCCTGAAAAAGACGGCTATCTGCTTTCAGTCTATGCATACAGCTCTGTTTGATGTTTGATGTCAATGAGAGTTCCACTACAGTCTGGAGTCAGGTAATATGTCAAAAGTATTTGGAATGATAACTGCAACATACATTAAATGAGCTGTCTTTGTTTTTTTTTTTAAGGATAATAGAGTTAAAACAAAAAATATCTAACAGCTGGTGTCCCTGATACAGGCTTTACCTAAGATTTATACAGACATATAAGCATAAGTTTTTTAATAGTCTGGTTTAAAAATAGTTGAAGACTAAAGGGAGATACCACAGGGAAAGATCAAAAAGCTTGGTAAGGGTAGTAAGATCACTGGATTTAGTGAAAAAGTTTATGTTCCCTGAAAAAGAAATGGAAGTGAGAGTAAAGAGGCCTGAACTGGATTTTTGTTCAAGAGCCCTGTCTCTGCAGAAAAAGACTTTAAAGAACTGAAATCTAAGCTAACATAAAGATGTAAAGCCCAGCACTTAGTAGTTTTGTTTTTGGATTTTGTCTAGGAAAAGACACTGATGGCTGGCATTTGAAAACTAATCAGTGCTTTGGTTTTGAGAGAATATTGTTAATTTCATAGATTCCACATTGCTGTTAAGAAAAGACAAAGAAGAAGGTAGGAAGGAGGAAAGGAGAGAAGGAGGGAGGGAAGGAAGGTGGGAAGGCAGGAAGGAAGGCAGGAAGGCAGACAGGAAGGAAGGAAGGAAGGAATGAAGGAAGGAAGGAAGGAAGGATGGATATAATTCTTTCCCTATGAGCACAGCAGACAGGGAGATGCATTAGTGTATCCAGACATATTAATTGAAGAGAAATTGCCACTACATTATATTAGCAAAACCAATATTGTTTTGTTATGTTTATAATCTTCATGATCCTCTTTAAACATCTCCTTGACACTACAGAATAGTTCTCATCTTGGATAAATACCCAAAAGGTCACACATAACATGAACATCTTATGCTTAATTAAAATATTGAAAACCCAAGAAAATTGTGTTGACACAGACCAAATACATCGTGTAACACGTCAACGAGGCCTACCAGTTAATTTTGTCTAAAAATATCTTTCTGTCAGTTCATCTAACGATTATTTGTCTCATCCTTGTTCATAGAGAAAAATCATCTGGAAGTGGGAATGAACATTTTTCCATTTCTACAAATAATATTTCTCAGTCAGCATTTTTGGTTAAGAAGATCTTTATGGGCAAATTGCTGTGACATAATTAACTTTGGAACAGAAAGATCTTTCAGAAATACCACAACAAATTAATATTTGCAATGTAATCTCTTTAAAATATTTGCTTCTACACTTCAGTTTGATTGTTTTGAAGAAAAATAAGATATAATAATACAAAAAGATCCACAAAATGTAGTTCAGAGTCCATTTTCTAGAGAGAATATATCATTCTATGGAAGCAATAAATAGAAGACATTGCCTGAGATATATTCTGATAGCGAATACATAGAATTCCACAAAGGTGCACACAAAAATCTGGGATGGACTAATCCTTTGAAAGAGTATAGGCATGAAGATGAAAACCTAGAAAGCGTGAGAAGAGAAACATCTGAATATTTTTGTGAACATACTGAATACAAATAATCAGCATGCCCCTGCAAACAGAAAGGCCAATCACATAATAATCTGTTTTATAAAGAGTGTATTAATCTCCTCACTGGTATGCAGAGTGCTGTGTCCAGTTTTGGCCTCCCCAGTATAAGAAAGCCACCAACATCCTTGAGCAACTTAACTGAAGGACCATCAAAGTCATCTTGGAACATGAGAAGAACTGGGTTGATAAAAGGAATAAAAGATAGTACTTTGATAATGGTCACCCATGGGAACATACTTCCTGAAGTGGTTGTGAATCTCCAACCTTGGAGGTTTTCAGAACTCAACTGGACATTGCTCTGAGTAACCTGTTCTCACTGGATCTGCTTTATGTTGAAGGTAAGTGCTAGTTACTAGCAGTTAGTTAGTTACTGCTAGGTAACTGCTGGTTTTCCTTTCTAAAGGACATGAATCAGAGGTTCTATAGGGTAGGAATTAAACCTGGAAGGTCAGATTTATCCCTGTTGTCACTGCACTTACAAAATCATTGAAGTTAACTAGAGAAGAAGTATTTCAGTACATCGCAGGCTTACAATGATTAAAAGTGCTAGCTAGATGCAACCTCCAAATGTGGTCTTACCAGGTAAGACTCCCCCAACCCCAGGGGGACTTTAATATCTTCTGTTACTTACTTTATTGGTTCTCTTACTTTCGTTAGAAGAGACACAATGAGGGAAAAGTGTTTTGTAGGTATTGCATTTACTAGTTTGGTATGTTTAAAGAAATCCTGTGGAAACCAGAAGACTTTAAGAGTTAATTTACACAATTTGTGGTAGGTTAAATAAATGAGAAAATCCTTATGCTAAAATGAAATAGTTTTCAATATGCTGCAGGTAGCTTCCAAAAAAGAAATCTCCCAGCAGATTGATGTTTTCTTAGATCTAAAAGGAATAACATTCAAAGTTCTTACTGGCCTTAGGCACTGCAGAACTTAATCACCAGTCAAACTTCAAATTCATTTTCCTTAATACTTCATACAATAATTATCCTCACCATTTTCCCCTATCTTTTCACAAGTATCTGTCTTGCTGGAGGTTAGATTTTGCAATGGCCCTATCAGGAGAGTGAAGAAATATATTGAGTTCAGTCAGTTGGGTCTTACAGTGGACCAGTGCTCAGGTACAGGAAAGACTCATTAAATCACAGAATCACAGAATATGCTGAATTGAAGGGACCCACAAAGATCATTGAGCCCAACTCCTGGCCATGCTCAGGACCATCCTCCAGAGTCACACCATGTGAGTATTGTTCAAATATTTCACACAAGCCCCCAAAACATTAGGTCCTACTCTCCAGCAGCCAAAATGCATCTCCCACAAAGGCTTGTTCTTGGGCTTTTACAGGGGCCATCAGCCATTATCCTCAACATCTAATGTTTGTAATGTTCCAGAGAGAGTGATTTACCATGCAAAATAATGTATTTGTGGTGTCTCTTCAGTTACATAAGGAAAAGAAAAAAAAAAAGAATTCACCCAAAATTTCAGTTTCCCTCAGCTTATTGAATCTACTCAGAAGCAAGAGACTGTGAGTGATATTGGCCAGAGAGTCTTGAAGTTATTGTCTTAAACTTACAAGGCTAATGACCCAAATGAATATACTCAATGCATCTATTTAGGTGAAAACCAATTAAAAGTTTCATTAGAACCAGTTAGAGTATTTAGCTCTTACTTTCTTTCAGTGCCAGCCAGAAGAAAAGTAAATGAGTCCCTTTGTGGGGATATCCAGTATATTTTCACTCACTTTTCTATTATTTTGGAAGTTAAATGTCTTTATACTGGAATGCAAAATTACTGTGTTATGTACTACAATGGCTGAAGATTTAAAAATTATTAAAATTCTTACATTTAAATATTCTTTTTAACCAATTGAATTTAAGGACAGGACAAGAAAGTACCATGCCATTTTAATTCAGGAAGATTTTGATTAATTATTTATTAGAATAAAATAGATAAAAGTTACAGTTCCAACAATATATATTGTAAAAACAGATTTTGTTATAATTTTCCTAGTATATAATTCTGAAAACAGTTTTACTGGCTAAATAATGTCTCTGCCAGAAGAACAGCTGAGAGTACTGTAATATACTTAATCTCCAGTTAGGATTTTGGGAGTGAAGGGAGACTAGAGCAGATACATAACAGGAAATAACAGGAGAAAAAAAAGGATGAAGAATAGAAGGAAAGTAGGACTTAGAAATAGAAAAAGATAAAATGTCACTCGAATAATTGTTTCCTAATTTAAAGTAATACCACTTGTTTTAATTTTTAAAAAGCTATTATGAGATACTACATAAAAAAATTATATGCACATGTTGTAATAGAATCTCAAAAGGGTAAAGACATGAGATAAAAAAGAGTTTTCCTCTTGCCACCTGTGTGGGTCATTTCTTTCTAGGAAAGCAGAGTCAATTACTTCCCTTCATGAATAATCATAGGCATAAAGAAACAGTTTTTGTGTATTTTCATATAATATTTAAGGATGTTCTTCTGGTCTAAATGTTATTAAGTTATTTATGGTTTACAGTTCCTCATATTTTCAGCTGTATTTATGTATTTATGGGTTTCAAACTAGCCTTCTAGTCTGAAATGGCTATCTTAGATAGAGATTAATTTTGGGAATGTAACTGTGTGTGGCAGAAAACTACATTTCATACCATGAATGTCTGTTGATCTCTCAGTACTTTTCTCTAAATGATCAGAGAATAAATTTATAGACACATTCCTCCATCAGGATGCAAGTTGTTAAAACTAGACAAAATATTTGTGTAGAAATATAGTGCATTCTTTGCTGTTGTTAAAAAGAGAAAGTATTTATTGCAAAGAGAAATCCATCTTTTTCAATAAGCAATACGTCTAAGCTCAGAGACCACATACATAGACTACTCAACGCAACAATATGAAAAAAGTAAAGAACCTGTTTCAACAAGCATAATTTCTAATTTGATAAGAAATTACTTTGGTTTACTACTTGACACATGGTATCACTCTCAATATGAAATCTTCCTTATTTGCAGGTTTGAGCAGATGATGCATGTAGTATATGGTCTGATAGTCAGCATATAGGTTTCAATAAGAAATATAACTGATTCAAGTACAACATATCTGATTCAAGAGGAAGACCATCTCATGGGATGAATAATTCATAAATGTCTTTCAAAAGATGTATCTGTGACCTGTATCAAATTTACTGAACATTGCTTTTTTTTCAGTGTGGTTTGTAAGATTTCTTGATGTCAGTAATTCATGATTTATATTCCTGCTGATATTCTAACATATCCATATCACTTGTACTTTTGCAAGCAAACAAAAAATAGATGTCAAAAGAAGCAAAACCACACATTACATCTGCAATAAATTCAATCTCAACTACATTTCCAAATCAAATGTTATACTCAAATGTGTCAATTAACACCAAACATTGTATTACCTGAGTAAAAACCCTATTCATATCTTTTCACATTAAACGTTTTTCAAAATTTTCACTAGATTTTGAAGGTAAAGCTGACATTAAATACTTCAGAAAAACAAGGGAAATAATGTTGCTAAAGATATAAACACATTAAATCTACCCAATTCGACATGCTTTTGTTCATGTTTTCAAAACAGCTTTAGGCACCCTTAATCTTTCTTCTACATGAAACTTGAACTTTCACAAGGTTTTCATCTATTTGATCTTTTTTTTTGAGATTGCAAAATTGAAATTAATTAAGTTTGAGCCTATTCTCTCTCTTGTACATATTTACGTATCTACATATACATTATTTCTTCTCTTTTTTCTGTTATTTCCTGTATGCTTCTCAGGAAAGCTTATCTGAGTTTGTGTTACTTAGTCACAGTAAATAAATCCTCATTTTCATATCAATTTTAACTGATGTATTGCAGCAAATTAAACAGTAGGTTTTGTGGGGCTTTTTTAGAAACTTCAATTTTCTTTTTCTTTGTGTAATAATGATAGAAAAACATTAGTAATTCTCTTAAATTATACTTCTGCAATATTTTAATTCTAATTTGAAGAAAAATATATAGAGTAACTTTATGTAAAAGTGACTTCTCACTGTAATTCAAGTAAGTATATGTGATATGTCCTATTCGGATTATGAAGAGCATTTCAACTATTGCAGTGGAGATAAGAATTGTAAAGTATGGTTTCATGCTTATGTAAGCAATGGCTTGTTGTTTAATGAGATCTGAAACCATTTGGCCAATTTAGTCTACAGGTCAAGTCATTCATTGCACTACAGTCGGCAGGATTATCATTTGTAGTCATATAGAATGGATATACCATGGAAAAAAATTGAAAAGATGACATAATGTCTCAAATATGTTGTACTTCTTGCCTGTTATTCTGCTGGTGATGGGAGCAGACACTTTTTAGGAAGAACATGCAATCCTGTTCCCTAACCAAGGTCTGTTACCCTCATTACCACTCCCTTTCCACTCCCTCCCCAGACAGTAAACAACAGCTGAATTAGGGCAAATTCCTTTTCCTACCTCCTTCCTATCTTTCCTGTCTTTTGTCTATGATTTTTTCAAATCCCTTTCTGCCCTCACAGATGCTATCTGCTTTCACAGTCTCCTGCAGCAAAGGATTCAAAAAATTCACTAACAGCTCTGTAAAACAGTGATACCTTAACTATTTTAAACCGATCTTGCACTACTTTAAATTACTATCTCCTAGCTTAGGTATTGTGAGATTTTGTTCTAAACTCAGCTTGTCTTTGATTCCATTTACCTCAGTCATATCTTCATCTTACCTGTCTCCTCCACTGAGTAGTCGGTCACAAGACTCTATTTCCTTATAGAGCAGCTACCGCATTCACTTTTTCAATCCCCTTTCTCCCTACAATCTCAAATACTACTTCTTCTTTCAGATGGAAAGAAAAAAATTTTTATAGTAATTGAGGATGTGAGTCTGCCAAGGTTTTCTACAGAAAAATGTGCTTTTTCTCAGTTCCTTTCACAACGATGCTCAATAGTGTTTTTTCTGTTTTTTGGCTCTTTTTAGGGACAGAACCAGTGTTTTTAGGCATATGTCAACAATGACACAAAGATTTATTTCCTAATTCGTTCCTGCCAGTTCCCAGTTCAGTATCACACATAAGGGCATATTATTACTTTTCCTGGGTGCATTTAGTTACATGTATCTACATGACTTGCCATCATTCTGCCCACTGATTCAACACCAACAAGTTTTGAGATATTTTGTTACAATTGTCATCATGTTTGACCATTCAAAAAAGTTCCTACTGTGGGTCATATAAACCTTTGACATAACTTCTCAATACTATTTAAAGAAAAAAAAAAGGATAAAATGATATATTTCGTGTGCAGTGAATTCACATTATTTGCCTTACTGTGAATTTAGTTAACAGCCTTAAAGATGATGATTATAGAAGAGCAAGGTATTTTACTTCAAATTTCACAAAATCAGTTTCCAAATGAAGCTTGAGCATAATGAGATGCCTTATGTTCTTAAATGAAAAACCTCTTCTAGCTTTCTTTAATCTTTAAGCTCTTCAAATACTTCTCTTTTTGCATTTCCCTTTCCCCTTTCTGAAGTTATCCTGCCCATGTTCAACATAATTTTTCAAAGTTCTTTTTATGTACCCAGTAGGCTTCCATACAATCATCTTCATTTTTTTTTCTTTAAAACTTACTATGGTTCTGATGCCTACAAAAAATTAGGTAATGTCTAGGTTGTTGGTACTCTAGTACCTCATGGTGAGATAGGTTGTTTTATTGTTGCGCTGTATTTTACTCCCTCTCTATCTCTCTGAATTCATATTTCTCAGACTGCAAGCTTTTTTGAAGAAGCTACTCTCTTTAGTAAAGTACCTACTCTGGCAAGTCCTTCATCATGCAATGAACTACAGCATTTTACTGCCAATGTTAAAAGTTTGATCTGGTTGAACAAAGCCAAGATTCCAAAAGACGTATATAGGCAACACAAACAGTTTTTACAGCTGAACATGAAGAAGTAATCTGTTATATTTTAGGAAAAAAAAGAATTTATTTCCAAATTTTGTGGAAACATCTTCATCCATTTTTATTATTGAAATAATTCTGGGAATTGAATCTCACATGCACAACTTTGGAAAGAGATATAATGAGCTTTATTTGTGGCTGTTTTGATTTAGTCAATAAGAAATTATGGTTTGTAAAATAGTTTCATAAAACAATGGAAGTTCTAACTTTCATTAAAGAGGAACTCAAATCCCTGAGTATCAATATGACAATTAGAAATATGAGATCTCACTTCCATTTGGAAATGTGCTTGCTTTGCCTTTTTTATGACTCTCATTTTCCTGAGAATAAAAATATAGATAATTGTACTGAATTAAAAATGATAGAATTACAACTTCTAATCTGAATTTTCTTTGTATTTTCGAAGCTTGTTTTAATATCAAGAAGAGATTTTTTGAAAATGCAACTCATGTTAAAATCTTCATCAGTTTAGAAGTCAAGCTACTCAAACTTGTGCCATATTGTACTTTTAAATTTCATCTTCTTTCATTATTATTCAGTTTATTGATTCAGCTGTGTAAGAACAGTTGAGGCCAAATATGTATTCACTTAGTGGTGAATGAGCATTAAAAGATGAATGGTTTAAAATGTAGTTCTGATGGTTAATGAAATGAGTATTTAAATAATATTTTTTTGTAAAGGAAGCGATTTGTGACCAGGGTAAAAATACAAAATTGCAAGACCATGCAAATGAAAAGCAATTATTCAGAACATTTAAGCAAGCAATACACAGTGTTTTCCTAGAAATGTAGAAAGGAAAAACAAACAAACAAACAAACAAACAAACAAAAAAACCACAAAGAGAATGAACCAAAAATAAAAAAATAAACCTCAATATGAAGTGGGTGTTGTTATTGTAAAAGTTCTTATTTGTAAATTAATATCTAATCATTAGCAAAGAGGAAATAAATCACATCCTCCCCAAAAGTTCTGCAGCTGTGGTCTCTAACACTGTCTCTCGGCTAGCTAATAAAAACAAAACAAAACACTACAAATAACACTATTATAAAATGTCATTTACAAATGCTCATACATTAGACAAAGCAGTGTCACTGAATCTGAATGTTCACCAGAGCAGAGTAGAGGGGCAGAATCACCTCCCTTGACCTGCTGGCCATGCTGCTTTTGATGCAGCCCAAGACACAGTTGCATTTGGGGCTGCAAGCACACATTGCTGCGTCATGTTGAGCTTCTCATCAAGCAAAACTCGCAAATCCTGCTTCTCAGGGCTGCTCTCAATCCATTCTCCACCCAGTCTTGTGCTTGGGATTGCCCCTACCCAGGAGCAAGACGTTTAAGAAGTACTCAACAGCATAGGGGAAGTATTACTGTCTCTGTCTGTCTCTGTGGCTCACATGCATGCACGCACAAATACACGGCTGGCTTCAGTATGAAGTCAGTGACACAAGAGGCAGGAAGGGTCTTTGCGTGGGGTCCCACAGGAGCATTTATTGCCTCTACACTGTCAAAGGTTACAGAGGCAAAGGCGAGAACAATGCCGAACTCAGCGGTTTTATACAGGGGCGGGGAAAAGGCGGGACTAGGGAATGGGGACCAGTGGGGAAGCTCTGGGGGAGTGACGAGGGGGTAGAGGCTAACAGCCAACCGGGGGAGCCAAACTGGGGCAGATTACCATAACAGAACAAGTATCCTGGGAGAGCCTTCTTTCCCTCATCATGACTGGTAAGACTCTAGCACCAGAGACTGTCTTACCAAGAGCTGTCTCTGTCCCTTGTGCTACAGGCCAATCAGCCACCAAAGGGAAGAAAATAAGAAAGGAAGCAAATGTGTCAAAATAAAGATGGGCATCATTTGTCAATTGCCATCACATGCTGAACAGACTCAGCTTGGGGAAAATAAGTTTAATTTATTGACAATTAAAAACAAACTAGAATGGTGAGGTACAAAGGCAAAAACTTCAACACCTTTCCCCTAGCAACCTTCATCAAGGTCAACTTCACTTCTTCATTCCTAACTCTTCTGCCTCCTCTGCCTGCCTCAAGCAACTCAGGGGAAACAACACTGATAGGTTGCAATCAATGCAGAACAGTGGAAGCCAAATATTTCTCTGCTGGGTTTCTAAGGCTGGAAGGTGGATGAGGCAAACAACAATGTGCTGTAGCACCCTGAAAGTACAGTGATATCTGATCCTCTTGTCATGGACTACAGTAGCAACGTATTGTCATACATATACTGTGCCTGAGATTGCTTGTGCATCATGAAACTGTTGTGCTTCATAGGCAGCTACAACATGATGCGAGTGATATCAGAAAAAAAAAGAAAAAACACCCTATTATCAGTATCACCAGTATTTAGTACCAGGAAGTGTGTGGAAGAAATAATCACAATTATAAAACAAAACAAAGAGGACTCAAATGCAGAAGTGTCCATTTCTCTCTGTGCCTTCTCTCAATGTATGCTAAGCTGGGAACTACACTAAATAAATAGTCTAGACTTCTTGAGACTAAATATAGACTCTGCCACAAAATACAAAAGATAATATTGATACAGGAAAAAAAGAAGAAAAGGAAATAATGCCAATCAAATATTTTGCATAAAATAGCCTCTAGCAAAACAGAAATCCTGCTGTTGTGGTGCTGACTGCATAAGAAATCCTATCTATGGACAATGTGAGGTGTTAAATCAGATTTCATAATTATTCTTGTGTCAGCAAGAGCTTACCAGCCAAGGAGGAAAAACGACAAATTGAAGAGGTAACGGCTTTTCTACAATATGTCCTTCACAGAGCAAAAGAGAGAAAACCGATGATGGTGTACTCCTTGTTCATCTATGCTTCTTTTTTCTTTGTGATTGCTCTATTTTGTTTGAACAAAACAAAATGTTGTTTTGTTTCTGAAAAATTGCCCATCCTGCCCAGCGACAATGAACAAATTTTGGCTTTTTAAAGCAAGTAGCTTGTCTCTTGCTGCCCAAAACACTTTTTATACAACCTCTCTACATTAACTGCATTTACCTGAGGTTTTTCTGCAAGCACTGCTACATCAATGGGAAATGCAGATATTTAAAATCACAATCACCAGAGCTATGCTGCAGAGTAAACCTGGGTGTGTGTTCACTGCGTCACCTCTGATGAATGTGATTACAATTGTTTTGATAGATTGAGCTAACTACTTGTTTATGTATATACACAAAACCTGTATTGCATTTTTTCTCGTAAATTATGCAGGATTATGCTCTTGAAATGACTTTGCCTGTGTGACACACCCAACCTTTAATCTTCCTCAAATACATGGCATTGACTCACACTTCATAAGTCTGAAGTAAAAAGATCGCTCTACTTTTCCATTCAGGATTCCAATTTCTTGAAATGGTAAACAGTGTATTACTCAAAAAAACCCCAAAGTCAAACCCAAACCCAAACCCAAAAACAACAACAAGAAAAACCAAAAAAAATCCCCAACCCCCGCAAAAAACCTAAACCACAAAAAGAAATAGAATACATGACTCCAGGCAACAAAATCTATACTTCTCTAAAAACACTGTAAATTACTGGAAATGCTCAATTTTGGTCTGTAAAGTCCTAAAAAAAACCCAAAATGTTCTCAAGTGACAAAACAGGAATCTGAAGTTCTTGATTATGTAGCTAAAAATGGGTATGTACTATGAAAGAAAAATTAGTTAGGCTTGCAATCTTTTTTTCAGTTTCAGTAAAAGACAGTTTATGTGCCTTTTAGCTCTGGTAAAAATTAAAAAAAGAAAAATCTGGGGAGTTACGTTACAAAAGATTAACCTTTTCAAAATTAATTATGCAGTCTATAGTATTCATAAGCATCAAGTTACATCAATGAAACAAAGGCAATTACCTGGTCCACACATAGTAATTTGGAAAAAGTGAAAAAACCCAAACCAAATATAAACACTTGCAAATACAAAAAGATTACAAATGGAAACATATAATGAATGATGTTTCAGTGTGCAGCCTGAACACACTTCAAGGGGTACATTTTTCTTTGAAGAATTTTTTAATGGACAATTCAGATTAAAGAAAAATAATTGCAATGTATCTAGCTGTCTTTTATACTTCTCTTGGAAGGAAACAAGAGAATGTTGCCATTTTAGCTGTGCAACATGTAATTTAGATGTTCCTCTTTAACAGGCAACAACACAATTTGGGATTAAATGTATTTTAGTGACAATACCTTTCTTAAAGTACTATTTTAAATCTTTGGTAAGGTTATTTGAGAGGAGGGAGAGGTGGAGCTTTCTGATCCAATCTGTCTAGTCTAGTATTTCAAATTAATATAATCTTTTGGCAATTTCTAATGACCTTCTAGCTATGACATGTATGAAAATTAAATAGAAGTGTCACAAAAACATTTAATGTGGAAACAGTCTTTTTGTTTGTCTCTCCACCAATAAAGATATCTTTAAAAAAAAAAAATCTTTATTGTTAGGCATGTTCACTGAACTGTGCTTCCCACATCATAGCTTGTGTCTACTATGATTATAGTCTTTGGAGCTCTATGGATAATTTGCTGCCAAAACCTTCCTTGTTCCTGCTACTGACAATCACTGTGATAGCATACGAGATTTGATCTTTCCACTGATGTCACCTACAATTGTCCTTACAGAATAACTACTAAAAAGAATCCCAAGCCCCCACAATACAATATATTTAAGTGGAAATGCAAGCTAAATCTCCAAGTGTGTTTTGCTAGATGCAGATGCTCTAAAAGTCTATATGAAACTTCTGCTTTTGATGTGGAAAACTCTTGTGCATTTTTGCTCACTTAGCATGGAAGAACTGATGAAAGGAATTTATTGCATACAATGCTTTCAAATGTGGAAAGCTCTTGTGGAAAAGGAAGGCAGTGTCCTGAATAATATCTAGGTGACCAAATTACTCATAGTTTAATCAGATCAGGATAGATGAGGTTAAGTCTGTTTTCAAGGTATTAATGTACTAATGGCACTATCAGAATGAAATTAACTATTTTACAGTTTCCAAGTAGAGAACTGTATAGAGGTGGATTTTTGACATTCTGTCTCTAAATACCACCCCGAAATTTTCAAACAAACTGAGCATTCTGTCATTTAAATGATAAGAAAAAGAACCAGTAAGAAAACCTGTAGAATTTATGAGGTACGATATATTTTGAGCTTGGATACAGTAAAATTCTTTTACTGGTTTTAGAATTGTATAGTGTTGTAAAAATTTCCATGATATAATTTTTGAATGCTTGGAAATATGGTTTTGCAACTAACCAAATTCGGTTCTTCTTTACAATTTTTCTCAGTGAATACTTTGCATGCTTGGCAACAATGATAGTCTTCTTGGACATAAGCATATAAAAATTCTATATTTGTTCATTTTTCCTTACATTCAAATAGTTTTAAGGATGGAATGTTCCAAAGGGTAAGTAGACGTCATCAACTTTCAGCCAGAAATGATGTACCCAGGTGGCAGAGAAGTCTGAAGGCATCCTAGCTTATATCAAAGACAGTGTGGCCAGCAGGACCAGGGTGGTGATTTTCCTCCTGTACTGGGCACTGGTGAGGCCACACAGCTGTGTCCAGTTCTGGGTCCCTCACTGCAAAAAAGACATTGAAGTGCTGGAGTATTTCCAGAGAAGAGTCATGAAGCTGGTGAAGGCTCTAGAGAGTGGGTCATATGAGGAGTGGCTGAGGGAGCTGAGGTTGTTTAGCATGGAGAGAAGGAGGCTTAGGAGAGACCTTATTACTCTCTACAACTGCCTGAAGGGAGGTTGTAGGAAGGTGGAAGTCAGCCTCTTCTCCCAAGCAACCAGTGATAGGACAAGAGGAAATTACCTCAAGCTGCACCAGGGGAGGTTCGGGTTGGACATCAGAAGGAATTTCTTCACTGAAATTATTGTCAAACATTGGAATGGACTTCCCAGGGAAGTGGTGGAGTCACCATCACTGAAAGTGTTCAAGAGATGACTGGTGTGACACTTAGCACTATGATCTGGTTGACATAGGTGGTTTTGGTTGAAGGTTGGACAGAATTATCTTGGAGGTCTTTTCCAATTTATTACTAAAAAATACCTACATTGCATTTTTGCTCACTCAGCATGGAAGAACCGATGAAGGGAATGTATTGCATAGAAGGTTTTCAAAGAATTGTAATGATACAGAGACAATGCATGACACAATTTTCTCTAACAATTTACATTTAATAATATGGACATCTGTAATAATTTATTGTGGAGCTTTGCACCAAAACAATCCAGGGGCAATTTTGAAGCTTCAGGATATAAACAGTTGTTAATTAAAAAGTCAGGCAATATAAGCTAGAAAAAAAACCCCCAAATGAAATGTTTAATGATAAACTATAGGTGCAGAGTTTGCACAGATGCTCTTAAGAGGTCAAAGCAATTGATAAAAAAGGATTAATAAATATAACAAGTTTTGCTTTTAACCACTAAGAATTTTTTTATCCAAAGTTCAAGTTCCTGCTGAGTCAAAGACAACCTCTTCCACTTTGCACATTTAGACATGATTTCAATTATAGATTGTGAATAGAGAAATATTCTCTTTTAGCTTAGTTATTTGTATTCATATGTTAAAATTCTGGATTCCAGGATATAAAGTGAAGTAAGTTCCATGCATAAATGTGTGGTGGAAAAGTTTCAAAACACAAACTCCCTAAATATGCCAGGGGTCTTTTTGTCATTTTGCTTTGTTTGCTTTTTTTTCCTTAAAGCAGATTAAAACAAAAAAGACCCAAAGACAACAAAAACCCCATGAAAAGATATTTCAATACCTTCTCCTGGCAAGTTCTTTACATTTGCTTCTCAGAATAATTTTTTTTCTTTTTCCAGTCAGGATTATAATTAAGAAAGCACACAGAGTTAATGTGCTTTCATGCTCCAGGCTGTATACATTTTAATGCAGATCAATAGGAAAAGAAGGAAAGGAAGGAAGGAAGGAAGGAAGGAAGGAAGGAAGGAAGGAAGGAAGGAAGGAAGGAAGAGAAAGAAAGAAA
>VZTI01004541.1:28915-74601 GCA_013397865.1 Struthidea cinerea
AAAGAAAGAAAGAAAGAAAGAAAGAAAGAAAGAAAGAAAGAGAGAAAGAAAGAAAGAAAGAAAGATTGATTGCATTTTCAGTTTTGTCTTGGTTTTGGGTTTTTTTTGGTGTATTTTTCTGTTTGGTTGGTTTTTGTTTTTATTTTGTTTTGTTTGGTTGGTTGGTTTTTTTTTTTATTTTGTTTTGTTTGGTTGGTTGGTTTTTTTTTTTATTTTGTTTTGTTTGGTTGGTTGGTTTTTTTTTTTTTTGTTTGTTTTTTTTTTTTTTTTGGTTGGTTGTTTGGTTTTTTTGGGGTTTTTTTTGGTCTCAAGCGTGGAGGTGTGTTGATTGTTAGGGGTTTTTTGCTTAGAAAATTTACTTAACTAACATGCCGTTCAATACGCTACATATTAGAAAGTGACATCCTTTCAAAATGAAGATTTGATAGCACAGATTTAAAGAAATGCTTAAAAGTTACGGCTCTAACCAATGGTTTTCAGATACAAGCTCTGCCAACTTTCACTCAAAGTTCATGCAAAATTTGCACTTCAATAAATCAAACTCTAAATAAAAGCTTAACAAGCAAGCACAAAAATGAAGACTACACTGTTAAAAATGTCTTGAGTGACTTGGCTAACATAAATGAGTTTTTGTAACAACTTCCTGGATAAAATCTAATCCTTCAGGTATAAAGAGGAAGAAATAGTCCAATAAAGACTAGAACAAGGCTGAAAACTGCTTTCACTTGACAATAGCTTTTTTTTTCCCCCTTGACATTGTGATCCTGATTATGATGCATTTGTGATGAATTTGAGACTATGTAATAGCAATCATGTCTGTAACACTTAACTTAGTCTCATTCCCCTTTTCACAGAGCTAATTTCATAGATTTAATTAACAATAAACAAGTAAACATAGATAAAAATTAAAAATACTTTTTTACCAGTGAAAAATACTGAAAACATTTCTCATTCAAGATAATCAGAGTTAATATTACATAGATGAGATTAATAACTTGACAATAATGGTTTCCAAAACAAATTGATATTTGAAAGTCACTTTGTCCAGACAACATACAACCTCTATCCTTAAGATGCCTTACTGTATATTGTTTGAAAGTGTTTTAAACCCATAAAGCAGTAAAGTTTGGATGCAGAAAATTTATAAACCACTTCACTGTTTAAAGTAAATCCTTTCCCCCTAGTATGCAATACCTTAAGGTTTTGTTGCTTTCCTTTTTTGTTGTTGTTTTTTTAATCAAAAGAAAATGATAAGTATGCTACAATAACAAAACATGTATGCAGTACCAATATCAAAAGATTAAAAGAATGTAAAGTTTTTTCAAGTAAAGTCAGTAAAATTAACAGGACTCTCACATACAGCAAAAAATTAGATCACAATATTATATATAATTAATTCTATATTTCCCGTTTGTCTTATTTTACACTGCTTCTTGCCTTGAATGTCAGGTATTGCAGTCTATAATGCCATCAAGAGCTCTTGCAGAGATATTTTAGAAAATATTCATAGCCATTGGGAAGTGTTCTACCTCTTTATTCACTGAACCTCTCAAAGAAATAAGTGTATATGGAAAATACTTTAACTGAAGTTTCTTTCTCGATCTTTTTTGTCTATTTTACTGGGGTCAGTGAAGTTTCACATAGCTGTGTGTATGAAAACTTTAGGCTGTTTCACTTTATGCAGTTTCCATTTTTTTTGAAAATCAGCAATAAAAAATTAATATGGCATTTTTACACTTGACTCTCATTTGCCTTTGCATTGTATTTTCTTTGTATTGTATTTTCTTTGTATTGTATTTTTTGTGCATCTCTCTTATGGATATCTATTGGCTGCAACAGTTTTCTGGTATTCTGCTAAAGCTATTGGGAAGTAAGTTTAAATTAGCAGAATATATGGATTTATGCATCCCTTTCTAATTGTCAGTTTCTGACATTCTTCTACCTTTTACTCACAGTAGAATCTTGCATGCATTTTATATTTTGCAAAGATGAAGAAAAACAGAGCAGAACCAACACAATTTGCTCTTATGAGACTAGCAGCAAACACTGAATCTTTTTTTCTGGCTTTTATATGAATGTTGGCCTGAATAAATAAGAAACCCTACCCGAAGCTTGGATGACTCAAAACTCTGCAAAAGTACTGTGTTTAGCTCCAATGAAAATAAATGCAGCTCACTGTTCTTGAATGTATCCTTCCAGATAGACTCCAAGATGAGATGATGAGCATTATTACAGGAAAATAACTGATAATTTACTGAGAGTGAAACCGACTCTGGATCTTAATAATGCTTAAATGAAAAGTAATTTTTAATATGTCTCAGCTGATCTCATGTCAGGTTAATTTATACTTCTTGCATGACAAAGAGAGTATTACACTCACATTGAATGTATTATATTTTAAAGGGTGGGAAATAAATGCTGTTTAGCTGTGTTTAGTTTGTGATAGATTTTTGTCAGAAGTAGAATACACATTAAATACTAATTCACCTGTGATTATAATTTTTTTTTAAAACCTATTACATGCTACAGTGAGAATGGAAAGCAGAACTTAGAGAGGAACTCTGTGCAACAGTGAAGGAAGTCAGTGTTTTCCAATGTTAAACGTTTGTTTTTCTCTTAAATAAATAGATACTGTGAATTAGCCAAAATTTTTTTCTTCACTGAGACTAGGGAAATGTGCAGGTTTTGACTGGTGTAGAGTTAGTTTCCTTCACAGTGTCTGGTATGTGGCTGTGTTTTGGATTTGTGCTGAACACAGGGCTGATAATATAGAGATGTTTTTGTTATTTCTGAGCAGGGATATGCCCAGGAAAGCCTTTTCTGCTTTTCATATGGCCACACTGGTGAAGAAGTTAGGGATGCAAGGGAGGCTGGGAGGAGACACAGCCAGAACAGGCAACCAAACTGACCAAAGGGATATTCCAGACCATGTGACACCATGCTGTGTATATAAAGTGGGGGGAAGAAGGAATAAGAGGTGGGGGAGGAATTTGTAGTGGTGGTGTTTGTCTTCCCAAGTCACCATTACATGGGATGGGGCCCTGATCTCCTGGAGATGACTGAACACCTGCCTGCCCACGGGAAGCACTGAATGAATTCCTTGTTTTGCTTTGCTTGTGCACAGCTTTTGCTTTCCCTATTTAACTTTCTTCATCTGAACCTACAAGTTTTCTAGTTTTTACTCTTCCAGTTCTCTTCCCAGTTCTGCTGGTGAGGGGAAAATGAGTGGCTGTGTGGGGTGTGATTGCTGGTTGGAGTTAAACCACAAGAAGTTTTTTGTGTGGGGCAGCAAAGAAGGTGTGAATTTTTGTTTGTTTTAAACCAGTTACATTTTTAAGGCCAGTTCACTCTCTTATAATTAAATCATTAAATCAATTCAATCATTTTCATTAGTATTTCTGTTCTATTTCAACTGGGTTTTTTGCTACAAAGAAAGATAGCCTCACAGCAGCTAATCTTGAAGTCCAAGGAGCTTTCAAACTGCTTGGTTAGTAGCCTCCTTCAGATCACCAGACCAGCTCTGGTATCCCATGGCCTTTGTTGAATCAAAGATCCATTTGCCAGTTTTCCAGTTAACTCATAGGGGCCATCATCAGCCAACAGAACTATTGAATAATTAAAGAACAATAAATTAATGATTATTATTTTGGGACTACATTTTCATTTTTGATTATAATATTTATCTCTGTGCTTTGAAATCTGTTTTTAAAATTCTCAGAGATGTATTCTGTTGGTTGGCTTCTGGCCAGCATTCCTGAAGAAGAAATTTGTATATATTTGAGCCAGATATATTATTATTAATTGTAGGAAAGACCGTGCTTATTTAAAGTCTGTCCCTTCAAGTTCTCTCAGAGCTCACCATTATGACTATGAAAAGATAACTTTTTTGTTTTGCTAGGGCTATCACAGGGTGATCCAGAGTAGGTCAGGGATGCTTTAACTTTCAGCTTGTGTATTTTATAAAGCTCTAAATCTGCCTGTCAAGAGAAAGAACAGAAAGGTAACAACTGCTAGTTAAATCAAATCACTTCACAATTTGGACAAATTTGGTTAGCGTGTGGTGCACCTTAGCCCAGGTCCATGTCAGCAAGAATGATTGTGTTCAGTCAAGGCTAAACTCGTGGGTGAACAAAACACAGTCCAAGAATAGGATAGAACATGCTGTCTGCAAGGACAGCCCTATATGGACAAAACAATATTACTCAGACTTGTGTACAGATACGGCTGGAAACAAGTGCTAGGATTTTCATGACAATCAGTCTTAAGGAGGAGACTAAACCTAATATATTAAAATAAATTTGTGGTTATTTTAGGAATGAGTTTCAGATTTTCAGTTGGTCCAGCTTTAATTTATATCTCCAAGATATTTTAATTTTCTTTGAAAATAAGCTGTAACAGTAGCAAGAATACCCATTGCAGCGGGATCTAGGAATCAAATATCAGGTTTTTTTAATATAGACTTTCAGTAAAAAACATTGACTTTATCAGTACTTCTAATTTTGTGCGTTTTTATGAGTACTATAATTCTCATAAACAGGTGACAAATTGCCCACACTGAAAGAAGGATGTCCCACTCTGAGACGTGATTTTTTTAACAGAGCAGTCATGTTTCACATCATTTTCCTGTGGGCATGGGAATGAAATAAATGTAATAAATTTAACTCAAATTATTAGGGAAAAGCAGATATTTAAGTTATTTGGTTTATTAATTTCAATATAAGTTTAATTCAGTTATGGGTTTTTTTTTTTTGGACTAAGGTCATAAGTTTACCTATATAGTTTATTTATAAGCTGCATAATAGTACTTAAAAAAAACCCACAAAGCAAAACAAAAAAACCCCAAACCAAAACATAAATCTGACACCTAAAAGTCATCACCAATGATTAATAATCTAATTTTTGTTATCCTCTTTCTTTCAGTCCAGGTCTTAACCCAGCTCTGTTCAGTCTTGCCTTTCTGTTTTGAGAGTACACAACCTTATGACAAGGCTCATTTATTATGTTTGGTGAGACACAAGTCCTCCTACATGATATAAACAAGAATGTTAAGAAGTCAGAAATACAGTTTTAATGCTAACAAGGTAACATTTTCATCTATGCAATATGGTTAGCATGGCAAGCTTTATAGCCTAGGATCAACAAATATGGAAGTACATTCCTGCTGAATGTTAGAGGACCAAGATTACCATATATTTAATCTTTATGTTTTATTAATCTATGGGAACCTGCATGAAGTAACGTTACGAAAAAGTTTATAAATTAACAAATCAGGAAAGGATCTTGCATTTTCCACAAAAGAAAAGTGCTAATAAGTAGATGAAGTGAGTACTATCCACACCTAAGGCTTGAGGATTTAATACTCTTGTAGAGTTAATATTCTTATTAGAAAACAAGAAAGAAACTTCAGCAGATCTTTTACCATTCCTAAAATCCTACAGCGTTTCTAACACCATTGAACTTTTGCCCTCCTTTCTAATGGGGAAGCTTCTCACATGTATTAATTGTAGCTTTAAGTGTCTTTTCTCCTGCACTTCAGGAAGAAGAAGACTGCAGTTCAGCTACCTTCTAGATTATTGGTCTATCAGAAAGGTGGCAGCCGCCTAGCAATTTTCATAAGATCACAATTTTGGTATCCATGTGGGTTAGGAAGAATACAATCTTTACCTGAGACCTCAGTAACCTGATACATATTTTGGAAAAAGCTAGTGAGCCTTTGGAAGTGTGTAGAAGCCAGACCACTGGCTGTTTAAAGCAGCACTTAAAGATAATGTATGTGAAAGTCCAATATCCAACTAACCAAGAATCGTATAAAATGGCACAGAAAACTGCAGTAGTAATTATAGAAAACCAGCCTGGTTGTAATTTGGAGAATGTGAAACTGTGTTTTGGGTGTCCACGGCAGTGAGGGCTGCAGGGCAGCCTCTGTGAGGAGAGGTTCCATTTGGCTCCAGCTGGCGTCAAGGGACCCACAACAGGACAGATAAGCCCCTCAACCAAGCAGGTGGTGGCTCTGTGAAAACATGTTTCTAAGAAATCAAATAATAGTTCAAAAGTTACTAATAGTTCAAAAGTCCATTAAAAACAAAGTTTTAAGAATTGCCTAATTAGCAATTCTTGAGCAATCAATCAAGAGTATGTTTTGCTTTTAACTGGCTATCCTATTTTGGAACTTTCAACACAGAAGCAGCAGAGATACTCCTCAGATGACCTTGGAGAACCTGGTTTGTATAAGACTAGGTCTGTGACATGTTGGATTTTTTCTATGAACTGCTTGAGGAAACTGGCTGCTTCTGAAACCCTTGTCTCTCTAGTTACACTTCCTTCCCCTGCTCCTTTCTTTAGAAGAAATTAGATGCATAAAACCTATGTAATGGCCAGTTCACTTGATATTTTTAGTTGATAATTGATAATAAATAAAGTATCTATGCTGAAAAAAACCCAACACTTGTTAAGTTGGAGAAAAAGAAATAAGAACTGGCCCTTAAGTGAATGCACCCACAGACACTTGGTATACAAAAAGAATAAAAATGACATGCTGACCTTTGGGGAGATTTTTATTATATTTTTAAACTAGCTGCAATGCTCCAACCTTTCAAAGAAAACAAACATTCATATAAATATTTAAAGAATATAAATAGGTTAGAAGTTTTCCAGTATTAAAAAATAATATTTCCTGAATTGACAGTGGAGCAGCTAACACATATGTCACTGTATTAATTATAATTTTACCAATTCCTAAACATTGAAGAAGCTGTGCATGTAGTAGGTGTTATTGCAAATTATATTTTTAGATTCAGATTTAGCTGTTCATTAAGAGCATATCACAATGACATTGACTGATATTTGTGCACGAACTTTAATTTTTGAGATCCTGTCTTTTTTTTTTTTTTTTTCTTCCCCTTTGGTATAAATGATGAAGATTAAGAAGACAGAAATAAAATACTTCTATGTAAAGCCAGTACATCCTGGTACACCCAAAGGGTATAGAATTGAAATCTGAAACTAAGTGCTTGCTTACCATGTAGTTTTCTCCAAGATTCTAGGAGAATATCTTGTCAAATATTATCCAAAAGACTGACATGGGCTAAAAAGCACTGTGACCCCCAAAGAAGAGAACAGATAAACTACTATTTCCATATGATATTTTTCAAAGGGTCTGTTTCTCAAATAAAATCTCTATGCCTTTTAAACACTATGGTTTTTGTTTTAAAATTTGTGATGATGAATTAAGAACATGCTCTTGATGAGAGGTATAATCAATACCTGTATTTCTTCTTACTATGAACTCCAACAAAATTCATAAACTGTTTTATATTTCATGAGATGAAACAAGGAGAGAGAATAATTCCTTGCTGATGTCATGCTATGAGCAAAGCACAACATAAAAACATTTAGAAGTGTATCTGAAAGAAAGAAAAAATTCAAAGACATTGTTGGGCTCTAGACATCAAATAAACCCTGTATTTTTTGCCAATATAAAAAGGATAAGAATAAAACTTTCTGTCTCTACATAAAGTATTATAGTTACCACTTGGCCTTGCATGGACCCATAAACCAAACAGAACCATAAAATCCCCACAAATTTTATACCAAGAGTGTTCTCTTGGATAACAGGTGCTATCCAATACAGAAGTAAAATGAGCCTATTTTTAAGGGTGTTGCAAACACATCCAATTTAATTTCAAAAAATTGCAATTTGGGGATAGTTGAAAAATGGGCGGACAAAACAAATATATGGTCTTGTCTTTCATTGAAAATCTTCCTTATCTTGTTTGCTTTGCTGCAATATTGAGATCTCAATGTTCTCCAGATAGCTAGCTTTGTTTGAGGCAAATGCTAGTACAACTCAAGCACTTCAATTTAATATGAAAAATGAATCATCAAGATCTATTTCAGACTATCATTTCAAATATAACAAGGGTTGTTCCCTTTCTGCAGCTTCTGTTTTAGTTTCATTGTTTTTCCTTAAGATTTTGTTATCTTTTTACTCACTGATGTAGCTCTCTTTTGCCATATCTAAAACTATTTTTCTTCTCTATCTGTTTAAGAATAAAATAGTGCTATAAAAGGCAAGAAATTTTTCACATAAGGACACGCTGCCATCTGGCAAAAAGTAGTCAGCCGTTTCCTTTTAAAAAATATCTGAAGGCAAATTGATCAAAACAACCTGATATATGCTAACAATTACTTTGTAGACATCCTCAGGAGACCATTCTATGCTATGAATTCTAAATGGACAGGAGTTTGCTACCTTGGTGCTTCAGGGTACATCAGCGCAATGTAACTGTGGTCAGTGCAACTCTAAGCCTACGATAACAAGCCCTACTGAGAGACAGCATAATTGCACAGACTTACTGCCAGCTTTATATGCAGACACAGTTTGCTTTGCAAGTCTAGACCAAGCTTTCTTCTGCCAGCAAAATAACTCATAGAGCTACCTTAAACAGAAAATCCCCAGTCTTCAGAAGCTGACTTTACCCTCCTTATTTTGTAGGCACAGGCTGCTCACAGTCACGTGTACTGAATGCTGTGTGTTTCTATCATGGGTTGCTTAACTCCTCCCAGATCTAGTCCAAACAATCCAGACACTTTTCTCCCACTCATTGAGCATTTCAAACACCATACTCTTTCATAGAATAGAGTACCACTTCAAAAGTGTGAAAACTAGGTAGGGGGAGAGCAAAAGGGAGCCTTCTCCATAAGACTGAGGGTGAAAACAAAAGGAATCAGAAGAAATAAAGTAAGTTATGAAAATAAGTAAGTACAATAGTTTTAAACCACCAAAACCTAGATCTACCTTTAAAAATTTTCATTAAAAATCCGTCTCATTATTTTACCTTGTTTCTTGTGTGCAGAATTCAGAGTGTACAGCATTATGGTTCTTGTGCTAAATCCATGTAAAGATAAATATTATTTTTAAAATAGTTTTGGTTTAATGTTTTTTCTATAAATATGATTGTCTATGATAACATATTTTTAATGTTACCAAGTTGATCAACTGACTTATTAGCTAATTTACTAATAGCTTCTCAGCACAGTGTTAATTGCAGCAAGAAGACAAAAATGTGTATAAATTTAAATGCCTGATCCTTCTACAAGGAAATATGGGAGCTCTCATATTTTGTGTCATTGGAACTCACTGTCATTTTTCCATCTTTTTTTTTCTCTTCCCCAAAGCCACCTCTGCATTGTCACTTTATGAATACTGAAACACAACACTGAAGGAAGAAAACACAGTTTAGCAAATGTTCCCTAAGCACGGAGCCTGTCAAACATTTCTGATCACAGTTCTTGCTGGCGGTAAACCTTCAGCTGTTTTAAAGAAGTGTGACACACAATTTTCCACTCTTCTTTGTAAAATCACATCACTTTTAATTGTTAAGTTTTTTAAGGTTAAAGGAGTTGTAAAAATGATTTGAAGATGATACAGTCAGTTTTTTTCATGTAACTAGCCCCCCATCACCTTGCAAGACCAAAGCCTGAGAAGAGTGCTCTCTAAAGATGAAATAACTGCTGTACGCGTTCCCAAGGAAATTTCAGAAGATGCTGTCTCTTTTTAAGTAGATATGGTCACAGTTCTTTCTGATGAATAAATTAGTCAAGATTCTTTTCTTCAGTATAAGGTTTAAATTATAGACTTTTTCTTTGGTGGAGAAATGAGACTTTCAAATCACATTTGATAATAGAAGTAAATGTTTTCATTTAATTGAATCTTAAAAGGAGGTAAAAATTAAGTATGTTAAGACAAAACACTTAGATTTTTTGGCTATTATTTTAACATTTGTTTAAGTTAATGAATATTAACCACCCTCAGAAAATCAGTTATTGGTATGAGTATTTTTAAAAAACGCATTCCTTTAAAACTCATGACTTCTAATATTAAAATATTTTTTTAAATGTGCTTCTTGCCCTTTTTTGTGTCCTCTCTGAATATTCTATAATTAAATTTTATTGAAATGTTCTTAAATATTTTTCTTATTTCCGGTTTGACAGGCTGAGGAAAAATTGTTTCATACTTTCAATCTTGTAACTAGATTTTTTCAAATAATTACATTATTGTTGAGAAATGAAACTGCAGTGGCCATATGAAGTTAAGATTATTTTTTATTACTTGTTTCTTGTTTCTTTTAAAACAAAATGGCTTTGATTAAAACTAAGGATATCTAATTACAGTCAAATTTGAATTAGCATTTCTTAATTGTAATGTTTTTTTTGTTCCTGACTACCTTTAATGTTGCAATTATTTATTCTGGTTTAAAAACTAATGTAAAATTATAGAAAAGAAAATACATGTTGGTAACATTAATGTCTAATCATTTAATACTATGTTTCCTCATAGTAGTGTACAAGCATAGAAAAATTTGTGCTGAATGTGTTTTTATTCTTTATGTACAACTATGGTTTTGTCCTTTTTGTCCATATTCCCTTAGACAAATACACACTGAGATGTTTATTTTTTTTTTCCGTAGCCATATTACCAGATTTAATATAAAAGAGAGGCTTTAAGAGCAAAAAAGCAAAATTGATAAGCTAGTGGGTATTTATGCAGGACCTGAGAGGGAATATTTAATCACAGAACCACTTAGGTTGGAAAAGGCCTTTAAGATTGAGTCCAACCAGTACCCTAACATTGCCAAGTCTACCACTAAACCATGTATATGATATGTAAGGTGTATATACCATATGGTGTATATATATACTTATATGGTATATAAGGTATAGTCACATCTATGCACCTTTTAAATACTTCTAGGGATGGTAGCTCAACCACGTCCCAGTCACTCTGTTCCAATGTTTTATAACCCTCTGGTGATGAATTTTTTTCTAAAACCTAATCTGCTATTGAGAAGCCCATATGTTAGCATGAGTAACTGATGTTTGTGTCCATATATGCACCTCTGGAACATTCTGGAATACCCTGATGCCTAAAGATTTTTAGCCTTTTGCATGTTTGTAGCTTTATAGATTCTTAATATATAGTAATACATCTTCCAGTACTTTTCCCACCCCTTTTCATAGTTTAGCTAATTTCTTACTAACGCATTCCTGACATTCTATTTAGACTTATTTTCAAGAGAACCTCTAATAAGGTTTTGCAACCAAATCTGAGAAGACATAGCAAGAAATAAGGCAAAGAACCCCCTGGAACTATTCCAAGGGGCAGACCCAAGGGGGCAACTGAATCTCCTCTTGGATGTACCTGCTAGATATAATAATTAATTAACCTTATAAAAATTGTATGAATCTGATTCTGTGCATGCGCAGTGCCATATTTTGTGCACCTGAAAGCTCTCATTAAAGAATTGCTTTTTTATCCTACCTCTTTGACTCTGTTGCAAAGCTTTTTTTCCTTTTGTTACTAAGCAACAACCCCATAGTGGGTGGACTGTACTGCACTCTAGTGGATAGCATGAAAGAGAGAGCATTCCTGCCTGTCAGTGGAAGACACATGGTTTGGTTTGTTACACAAGATCACATCACAGGAGAGACAGAGAACCTTTCCATGGATGGGGTATGTATAGTGTATCATGGGAATTCCTTTGGATTCTGTCTGATGCTGAGAAACAGTGGGGCTCTCTGCAGTTGATGGCGTGTGATTTACTCACTATCTATATTTTTCTTCCAGCTTCCAGTTCTACTTCACTATTTACTGTCCAGTTTTTCTTACTGTGATCTGAAAAACACCGTACACTCTGCCAAGCTCCCTGATGCGGCATACATATCCACAATCAGAAATCATTTCACCTATTTATTAAATCAATCATTAGATTGGGAACTCTCCAGCTATAGTGGGATTTTAAATGGCACTTTTGAGGTGCCAAAATCTATTAGAAATAGATAATGACTCAGTAGGGTAACACAATGCATTAACATGTTCCTGAACTTGATACTTGCTCACACAACTGCTTAACAACTGAAGTAGAAGAATAAGAAAATCAGAATTCTAATTTCATTTTTGAACTGTAATTTAAAAATATAAATTTTTTAATCTGAGTCATTCAGAGAAAAACGGAACATTGCTAACATATGCCTTTAAGTGTGGCAATATAGATTGGTATAAAAATTAGGTTCAATATCTTTTTCAATGTTATCTTGTATTCCCTGCATCAAAAGTATAATATTAAGTACCTGTTACTATTACTAGAAATGGATATTTGAAATAAAATGTGCGTGACATATCCAATATTTATGTGAATAATATTTTCATCTTCAAAATAAAATATGTCAGTATGGGTATATTTATATGTATTTGTATTTTAAAAATGTTAAACTTGTTGATAAAAAGAAAAACTGGCGTTTGATATATTTAATAAGTTTAGTCTTTGAATAATTTGTCAATCTAGGATACTGCTATCTTGCATCAATATCAAGTGCTCAATGTTACGGCAAGTTTCCTGCAGGCTCCGGTCTGTTGCTCTGGACATCTGGCACATATGATGAACAACATGAATGCCTTAAGCCCTTTCTTTATGCCCATTAAGTGCATGGTGAATGGCTGACAGGTAGGCCATTGAAATCTTGTAAGGACATGCTCAGGGCAAATCCTCCACCGTGGTACCAGCGCCACAAAGTGCGAAACTGCAGCTGAAGACCATCTGTTATAACAAGGATTGTGCACCATTGCCTTGAGAGTCTTTGAGGAAACCTGGAACATCAGTGACTCTGTGCTGTACTAATGCTCTGTAGAATTGGAGGGACAGTGCACTGAAGAAAGAACAACAGCAGCATGTGTGACTGCTAACATACTGTGGCAATCTGATTTTTCATCAACCAAGCTACAAAACAGGGAAACTTCAGCTATTTAAAAAAAATAAAATTCATTATATATTCTTACAAATATTTTCCCATTCTAAGCAGATTAAATTATCATCCTCTATGTTTAAATAGAATCCTAAATAGCAGCCTTGCAAGCCTAACTCTTAGGATTTCAAGTGAGTTCTACTAATCAAGTGCCCTGAATACAAAAAGAAAGAGCAGCGGTTTAAATACAGTGCGAAACACAAGTATTAGGCTAAAGATCTTCAGCTAACCAGGATGTACAGTGTTTTATGTTTACACTGGAATTCTGTGACAGTTTATATTTTAAAGTGTATTTTCAGATAGCATTATAATTTTTACTGTTGATTTCACTTATATAAGTTGTATTTCAAACAAGTGAATATTCATTGACACTACTTTAAAAATGTTTAAAATTTTGAACAACTTAAAACTTGATTTTACCTAAAGGAAGAGGGGCTGATTTATTTAATTTTATCTATGATTTCTGTAGCTCTTTCCTACATTAAATATTTTTCAGCAAAATCCAGAAGAGTCAGTAACCATAGAAAGAGCAGTTTTTTCTTTACATTTAGGTTTAAATTTTCAGCCTTTTAGATCCCAGTGAGTAAAGTAGATGACATTTCCTCCTTGTGGAGTCAATCATTGTAGTATGAAAACAGAAGAGAAGGAGGGAAGATGATAATTGCTACCATTCAAAAGGGGATGTAAATATAGGGTGACTAATCCTTGAGCATTGACTTTAATGTGATGCCTTTTCAGAAAAAAATGTGAGGCTAGTTGAGAAAAGATTGAATATCTAAGTGTGAAATTCCAGTAACCCTTTTTAACGCTGGTGTATTTTTCAGTCAGAAAGGTTCCAAACAATATCTTTCAAGTATTATTCATATCTCCTACTTAAAAATGGTCAAGATTCTCATTTAAGATTGAAATTTGACAGGAAAGTCTGTAGGCTAAGTTCCTGGAATATAATTCATTAGATTACGAAAACTGATTTGCAGACTCTAAAAGTTTGGATTTGGTTGAAGTGTTTTATTGCAATTGGATATTAACAGTTAGAAGAGTATTTTGCTTACAAACAGTGATTTTCTGGGGCATTTTGACAGCTGAGGGGATATATATAAATTTTGAAAGAAATTAATAGAATTAAATTACTTGCTTAAGTAATTGAAATGTAGTATTTAGATTTTCAAATGTTGATTTTCCTGTGAAAAGTGATATATTTCCATCCCTTTACCCGCCCAAAATTGATTAAGCGTTGTCTCCCTAATAGTAATGAGCTTGTAGTAGCTGAGGATGTAAAGAGGCAATAAGTAAGAGTTTACAGGAAAATATTTCCAAGAGAGTGGTTGGGCACTGGAACAGGCTCCCAGGTCAGAGCACCAGCCTGACAGAGTTTGAGAAGTATTTGGACAATGCTCTCAGACACATGGTGTAACTTTTGGGGATGGTCCTGTGCAGGGCCAGGAGCTGGACTTAATTATCCCTGTGGGCTTCTTCCGACTCAGCTTATTTGGTGATTCTGTGCTCTTGTGAATGCAGTATCCTTTGTATTGGGTGTGCATGGGCAGTTTTTGTCAGCAGGGAATCTACGGGGGTGGCTGCTTTGAGAAGCTTCCCCCACGTCTGGCAGAGCCAGTGTCAGCCGGCTCCAAGACAGCTGTGCTGCTGGCCAAGGCTGAGCCAAATAGAAATGGTGGTAATGACTATGTGATAACATACTTAAGAAGGAAAAAAGAAAGTGGTTGTGCAAATGTAATTGTGGCCAGAGAAGAGCGGGGTGAGTATATGTGAGAGGAGCAACTCTGCAGAAGCCAAGGTCAGTGGAGAAGGAGGGGGAGGGGGTGCTCCAAGTGATAGAGCTGAGATTCCCCTGCAGCCAGTGGTGCAGACCATGGTGAAGCAGCTGTGACCCTGCAGCCATGGAGGATCACGGGGGTGCAGAGATCCAGCCTGCAGATGAGACCCATGCCAGAGCAGATGGATGTCTGAGAAGAGGCTGTGACCCCATGGGAAGCCTGTGCTGGAGCAGGCTCCTGGCAGGGACCTGCAGACCTGTGGAGAGAGGAGCCCATGCTGGAGCAGGTTTGCTGGCAGGACAGGTGCCCCTGTGGGGAACCCACACTGGAACAGCCTGTCTGTGGAGGACTGCTGCCATGAAAAAGCGTCCCACATTGCAGCAGTTTGTGGAGAACTGTTGCCCATGGGATGGGCTCACACTGGAGAAGTTCATGAAGAACAATCTCCCATGGGAGGGACCCCATGCTGGAGCAGGGGAAGATCTGCTCTCCCGGAGCAGTGACAGAAACAACCTGTGATGCATTGACCACAACCCCCACTCCCTGTCTTCCTACACCACTGGGGGGAGAGGAGGTGGAGCTGTGAAGGAGGGAGGCGTGAGGGGAAGGTGTTTCTAAGGTCTTATTTTACTTCTCATTATCCTGCTCTGATTTTGTTAGTAATAAATTCAATTAATATCTCATAATTTGAGCCTGCTTTGCCCATGACAGTGTTTTGTGAGTGATGTCTCCTGGTCCTTAACTCACGAACCATTTGTTATATTTTCTCTCCCCTGTCCAGCTGTGGAGGGGAGTGAGAGAGAGGCTTTGGTGGGTACCTGGCATCCAGCCAGGGTCAACCCAGTGCAGCATCTGTAATGTGCCATGGAACAGTTCACCAAGGAGTATAATTTTGAGCTCTTTTGGTTGCTTTTTGTTGTTGTTGTTGTTGTTGGTTGGTTGGGTTTTTGTGTTTTTTATTTCTATTATATTTATTACCCCTGTGATTTTATGGCTCAAGGAAGGAAGCTTACCACTGCTTACAAAACCACAGCTACTCTGGGGATGCCTATTTATTACAAGTCACTGTTAGACCAGGTAATTTCCACAGCACTTAATTTCTTTCAGCTTGTTTGTCACTATTCTCAAATTAAATTGATTCTTCCTTTAGAAAGCAAAGTTTTTAACATTGCGGATCTCGTCCCCTGAGTTAAAGCTCAAATGTTTTCTACAGAAGCAAAATGCTTTGGTAGGCATCTTCCCCACAGAGAATCAGTGCGCTCCAAGAGTGGCACTCCAGACAAGTAATTTACTTATAGAAACCTTATAAATAAAGCAGAAATAGAGGAAAATAGCTAAAAAAAACCTCCTACAACACATCTTCCTTTACAGCACTCTGGTTTTATTTTATTCTTGCAGAAGGTCTACAACCTGTTGCAGTTGGCTATCTGTGGAAGGTCCTCGAGCTGTTTATGAAAAATTTAGGTAAGTAAAATTACAAGTCTTTTCCTCCCCTTCTCAGTGGTAGATGTACAAGTTAAGATGCTTCCACAGAGTTACTTAACCACCCCTGCATATTTTTAAAATAATTTTTGGTGGGTAAAAAGTTGTGGTTTTGATTCACCTATCTATCCATTAAATAATATTCATGCATAAATGTGTTTTCAGGAGAAGTAGCATACGAGTTTTTATTAAGAATAAACAAATACCCTTAAGTATGTAGTTAGTTCTAATAACAATCAGAATAATTTCATGCTGCTGCTATTTGGTTGGTGTCAAATATACATCCTGATCCTATATGGTAGAAGAGGAGGCATTTTTCTTTATTTCCAATTTAAGTTCATGAGAGAAAAGACAAAAGTTTGAGAAAAAAGTATAAATCATTAAAACTCTTTGGATAACGAGAGACTGGAACAAAATAAATGATCAAAGCTTAAGTTCCATATGCAGACTAGATTGGTAATGGTAAGTATAGATATACTAAAAGATGCACTTGTGATAATCCTCGACATATTCATTGAAATCTGTTCTGTTTAGTGATTTGAAAAAAACATAAATCAGATTAATAGCAGGTTGACAGACTTACATTTAATATAGTGATTGATATGGAATCACTTCTAAATAGGATGCTTCAAGCAGAGTTCTGAGTGAATCAGTAGTTAAAAAGTAGCTAGGAAAAAGTTTTTGATGGAATCCTACTTTATAGTATTTTGAAAGTCAGACCCCTAAACATCCACAAAAACTGGATTTTACACTTATCAGCTGTAAAAAGATGTGTAAGAGGGACAAAAAAATTTATTATCATAAGTTAATGTAATAGATAAGTGATAAGAAATCAATTAATGCAGTAAACTAATTGGATATGAACAGGGTCTTTAAATACCTTCAGCTTCTTAAAAAAACCTGTAACATGTCAACCATCATATGGAGGGAAGATCTAAACTAATTTTCACATAAAATGTGTCACAGATTTTAAGTACTGAACAATGAAAATAAAGTGAAATTGAATATTAATATAGTAAAACCTTAATTGCTCCTTATGTTCAAAGAAAACATGAGCAGTTTTCTAGAGCTACACTGTCACAAAATATACTTTATTGAGCTCAGTACCAGGTGGAGAAATGCAATATCTTGTTATATGAGCTCTTCATATTGTGTGACCCAGTGTCATATTGTAGTTTTAAATTTTTTATGAAAATAATGGCTTAGCTATAGAAAAATAGAGAGTGATGCATGATATTTAAAAAAATGACAACAAACAAACAAACAAAAAACAAAACAAAAATGAAACCCTACAACAAAAAACAAACCAAGCCCCAAAGAAGGATAGTACACACTGACAATTAAGAATGTCTTTCACTATGCATGTAGTGACATTGCTTTTCAGTTGCTGGTTATCTTGACTGTTAGATATTCAGCTTTGTCCAAGGTAGATAAATACCATTAATTAATTTACTTTCCTCTGAGTGAAAATAATGAGAATACATATCTCCATAAAGATACAAAAAAAATAAATATAAAATATTGCTCTTTAAAGTTAAATAGTAAAATCCTTTTAATTTTCAAGAAAAAGAGAAAATTCATGAACACATGAGCTCTAAATCTTAGAAATGTTCAAATAATCCTTTTGGACAAAGAATCTGATACATAAAGAAATCTTTCTCAAACATTTGGTTCAAAATCAATGTTTATCAATGTGCAAATAAAGGATTGATTTTGCTAACTGATTTAGTAATGTAAGTAATACTGTAGAATTGGTTTTTAATTTGCAAGAGTTTCTTTGTCGTAGAAAAGATGTAAAGCATTACTGATTTTTTAAATTGCTGAAGATTTGTTGCTGATATGTTAAGAAAGTGATAATTTTTGATTAAAAGAAAAATACAAAGGTGTTGTTTTTTTTTTTAATCTTTAATGGTTTAGCAAGTTTGTATATCAATGTCGTTGGCTGTAAAACTTTAGCCATATTTTGGGCCATATGCACTGTATTACTATTAGTTCCCATCTAATTTTCAAGTTAGATCCTGTTGACTGAAATCTTGCCTATACCACTCCAATCATGCATTTATGAAGTCTGTGGACAGAGATCATAAGGGCAAAGTTACACCTCCAGAATCAGACATTTTTCAGACTGATACAAAATAAAGGTTTGTATAAAACTTTTTGATAGAAATATGGAAAACCATAAATTTAAAGTACCTATTAGTTTCAGCTAACTAAATGTTACAGATATTTTTCATGTAGAGTAGAATTATAGCTGATTTGCAGTTTGGCTGTCTTCTGCTCGATATTTCAGCTTTAACATTCACTTGTTTAGGAACCAGGCTAAAGTGTTCATCAGACTATAGAAATGAGCTTTGTGGGTTTTCTCATAGCTTTTTTTTTGATGGGTTCATTGGTTGGTTCATTGGTTGGTTTGGTTTTAGTGTTTTGGTTTTGGCGATTTTTCTTCATTTTTATAAATTGGGATGCCCAAAGATCATTCTGAGCAGACTGAATTAATTTGCCAAGTGATTCAGAGATGCTCACGGCTACATTAACTGCCTTAAATGACAATATTTGGAGTAGTTTCTCATTCTCTCTCCTGATCAACCTGATTGACAACCTAATTCAAAATTTCCCAGGAACATACCCCAAAGGTCAAGTAATTTCTACTTCAAAAAGTACACAGTATAATGGTTACCATGTTGTCTACAGTTAAGAATACCTCACAGTCACAGAGGTTTTAGACTGGTTTCAGCAAGGGACTTACATTATCAAGTCAATATCTATCACTTTTGTACTAATTTGTTTTCAATCTCCCTTTCCCCTTCTCCCAAGTTCCATTTGCCTTTTATTTCTACTTATTTCCCTAGACAACTTTCTGTTGCTGAATACAGCAGTACATATGCAACCAAGGGACTAAAACGTAGATCAATCTCTTAGAAAAGCGAATGCTTCGTATTATCCACTAAGTCAGAAGGAGAAAACCAGTATGGAACACAAGCACTTGAGGCTTATGTTACAAGGCATCAATACAGTCAGCCTTCAGCAAAATGCAGTAGGTAGTAGTAGGATTAACTGTGCTTGACAGGGAGTTGACTGATGCATTCTAAGGCTGCTCTTGGTCATCTTTGAATGATCATTCAAGTGTGAGATGTGCCCAAGAACTGCATATAGCGGGTTTGTGTCCGAGGTGTTTCTAATGGAGGGTTGGGGAGCTACAGAGGTGGCTTCTTGACGAACGTGTCAGCAGCTTCCTCGGAGTCCAAAAGAGCCAAGACAGCAAGTGTAGAGTATGAAGAGGAAGGAGCAGCACAGACAAAGATGAACTGACCACAGTCCACATTCCTCATTCCGCTGTCCCACTTAGGGATAAGAGGTAGAGAAGCCAGGAGTGTAGTTGAACCCAGGAGGTCAAGATATTTTTGGATTTGTCTTTCCTTCTCATTATCCTAGTCTGACTTTGAAATGGCAATAAATTAAATTAATATCCCCCAAGTTGAGCTTGTTTTGCCCATTACAGCAATTGGTGAGTGATCTCTCCCATCCAGGAGCCTTTCATTATCATCCAGAGCCTTTCTCTTCCCTGTCCAGCTGAGAAGGGGAAGTGTTAGACTGGCTTAGTAGAAACCTGGTGACCAGTCAAAGTTAACCACAACCTGGAGGAATGCAAAAGTCACTCCTATCTTCAAGAAGGGCAAGAAGAATGACCCATGGGAAATACAGATCAATCAGCCTCACCTCAGTCCCTGTGAAGGCGATGTAGTAGCTAATCCTGGAAAATAATTCCATGCACGTGAAGGAGAAAAAGATGATAGTAGTCAGCATGGATCCAAAAAGAGCAAGTCATGCTTGACCAACCTGGTAAAAAACAATGAAAAAATTGGCTTGGTAGATGAGGGAGAGCAAAGGATATTGTTTACCTTGATTTCAGTAAAGCTTTCAGCACTGCATTTCATAATATTTTCGTAGAGAAACTGAAAAAGGATGGGCTGGGTGAGCAAACAAGTGAGGTGTATTGAAAACTGTCTGAATGGCCACATCCAGAGGGTGGGGATCAGTGATATGAAGTTTAGTTGGAGGCCAGTAACTATCGTCATACCTCAGAGTTAAACAGTGGGTCCAGTCCCATTCAATGCCTTCGTTAATTGTCTAGATAATGAAGCAGAGTGTAACCTGATCAAGTTTCCTAAAGACAAAAACTGGAATAAGTGGCTGATACACTAGAGGGTCGTGCTACCATTCAGAGGCAGGTTGGAGAAATGGGCTGAAAGGAACCTCATGAAGTTGTGCATAGAAAGTTAAGTCCTGCTCTTGTGGAGGAAAAACACTGTGCACCAATATATGCTGGGGACGGATCGGCTGGAAAGCAGCTTTTTAGGAAAGGATAGGGGGTTCTAGTGAACACAAAGTTAAACACAGGCTAGCAGTGTCAAATGGTATCCAGGGCTGCATTCAGGAGAGTGTTGCCAGCAGGTCAAGCGAGATGATCCTTCCCCTCTACTCAGCACTAGTCAGCACCTGGAGTTCTGTGCTCAGTTCTGAGCTCCCCAGAACAAGAGACACATGGCCAAAGTGGAGTCCACCAAAAGGTCACTAAGATGACGAAGGGCCTGAAGCACCTGTTAAGTGAAGAGAGGCTGTGAGAGCTGGGACCATTTAGCCTGGAGAGGACAAGGCTCAGGGTAGATCTCATCATTGGATTCAATGACAAGAGGAAGTAAAGAAGATGGATCTGGGCTCTTTTCGGTGCTGCCCAGTGCCAAGGCAAGAAGCAATGGGTTCAAACTGAAACAGGAGGTTCCATCTGAACATCAGAAGAGACTCTTTTACCATGAGAGTTACTGAGCACTGGGACATTCCAGACAGGTTGTGGAGTCTTCCATGGCCACTATAAAATTGAAGTGACTTAATTATATTCAGTCAAGTTACTAATTACTACTTCTTTGGATTAGCCCACATATTTGAAGGAAAGTATTCAAGCACAAAATACAAATGTACCTACAACCTTTAACAGTAATTATAGATGGCTTTTCTAGACTTTTGCATAAAACATATTGGATAGTTTCTTTACCTGAAAATTGGTAATTTACTTTCATTGTTTTAAGCTTATTATTTACTTTCTGCTCTACCTTTCGAGAAAGTACTTTCAGTTCTTATCTTGCTGATTTATTAAAGGTTTTCTTTAGAGGCTTTCAGCAAACCTTTACAGAACATTCAATTTAAGCTCACTTGAACCCTGTCATACTTCCATGACTTTTGATATTTCATCACTGTCAATGAATATGTGATTTATTTCAGAAAAGGTGCTTTGGTACATTAGAAATTTTAAAAGCTTTTTTTAAAAAATATTTTATTTAGATACCTGGAAATGAAAGATTGAGCTCAATAAAACAGTCAAAACAGATAGAAAGTGACTTTTCTATGATTTTAAAATTTTAAAAAAACAACAAACCCCACAAACTATTAGAAAATAAAAAGAAAATAGAACAAAACCAAACAAGAAATTTTTAAATCAACCAAATTTAATAGGTAAAATAGTTACTGAATAGCACATTTTGTGGTCATTCACCATATTTATTCTGTGTTAGGTAAGAGTTTTGATGTTTTGGTGGATTGGGAAGCCCTGGCTTTCCTCTCATTCTAACCTTTCACTCTCCTAGGCATGTCCCTTGATTATATTTACAAAGCAGGTAAATTAATTCTACAGTTATTGGACTTTTCTAAAGGTAATACATTGTAATAGATTTTCAACCAGCTTTCTAAAATAATTATTACCTCTGTCTTGTTTTCTTTTCTAAATTGTCCTGGTAATTCCTTCTTATGAAGTCTCATTCCTGTTTTAATTTTAATTTTTAATTTGGAGTCTTTCATCTAATGGCAAAAAGAAGAACAACTTTTATTCCTCTGTAAAAAGATTTTGACCTTTATTATTCTGTCTTGTCATCTGAGGATAAAGACTACTTCTTTTGTAACAGCTCAACTCTTCAAGGTGCTGTTATGGACTATTTTGCCAATGATTCACAAGTTAAAGACACTGCTAGAAGTCTTTGACATGATAAGATATAACAGGTACAATAGAGATATTATAGGCAATCATGTCAGCTAACAGCGATGCTCCACTGGGATTCCATTGGGTAAAAAACTACGAGTGAATCAAATGAAGTCATATATTTTTATTAAGAGTAAATGAAATAAGTAGAACTCATTTCTAGCTCCACAGGGAGGATATGTTTGTCCTACATATCCTACAACTAAATAAAAAATATCTGAACTTTCATCATATAACTTTGTAATTTCCGCTCAACATGTGAATAGGTTTTGGGTTTGGCTATGCAAAATCTCTCTGTAAAAAGTAACTGCAGCTTGCGATGAATACTCTGGAAAATCTGTGTCCCAAATTCATTATTTATAAACCTGGACTTTTGCCCTTCATATATATGTTTTTATAGATAATCAGTTCACCCCAAACTGAATTCTTTCCTCAGTGAAGAAGAGAGCAAACAGACACAACTAAACCAGCACTTCCTTCTTGTACGTAACTGAAATGCACAGCTCTTTTATGCAGGGATGAGCAGCTTTTGTCGAAGGATATAAGCATTGGTTTTTTAGAATGACTTAGACCATAAAACTCTTCTCTGCAACCTAGCCTAGGAAATACAAGTCAATGTGTACGCAGCACGTTTCTGCTTGTTTCATCATTCACTTTGTAATCAGCACATTCTAACAAAATGCTTAGATGTGCAGCTGGTCTTTGAAGTGTCAAATATTTGATCAATCTTTTAAGATATTTTTAATTGACACACACACAAATGACTCCTTCTACACATGTATGCAGAGGCTTGTGTTAATATACACACATTCATCACAGCACAGTCAATAATGCTTGTCTTGGATATGTGGGAATTTTGACAGCAATGTGTTTTCTTAATTTGTAGCAGGGAGGAGTAAAAAAAAGCTGAGGAGGAAGGGAAAAGAGGTACTGGAATAAACAGAGTTTTTCAACATATATTAGTCACATTAAATAGTTGATTTTGAAAGGTTCCAACAGCAACCAAGAATTTTATCACCTGCTGACAATATTTGTAAACACATGTGAAGAGTGAAGATATTGAGGGATGGCTTCTAGAAAAAAAAAGGTTTGTGAATTCTATAATTTTCCCAAACCTTTTTGCTGTTTCATGGATCCAGGCTCTTTTCAGTGGTGCCTAGAAACACAACTTCTTTTTATTCTACAGAAAGAATTGTCTGCTCCTAGAAAAGAAAAATTCAGAGTTTTTCTCATAATGCTGATATATG
Source organism: Struthidea cinerea (assembly GCA_013397865.1). Lineage (NCBI taxonomy): Eukaryota > Metazoa > Chordata > Aves > Passeriformes > Corcoracidae > Struthidea > Struthidea cinerea. The sequence continues at coordinate 52,249 of VZTI01004541.1, forward strand.
ATTTTCTTATTTTTAAAATAATTCCGTGGGAAAGTTGAAAATAGAAGGCCTTTTCTTTAGAAGAATTCACTAAGTGAATAATTTAGTCTGTTGTATTACCAATTTGCAATTGTTAGATCCTACAGGATATTACTATTAGATGTATATTAAAGTTTCTGTAAGACATTCTCAATTGCACTGATTTTTAGGTAAATAACATAAGTACTTTTTTTGAAAACTGTGACAATTTTTTGTTTTATCAAGTTTATGAGACACCCTACAGTCCCTTTACTTTCTTTACTATCTATCCTCTTTATTGAGATTGTATTGGGTTTTCATGACCTGGTTTTGGTAGTGGGGGCTATAGGGGTGGAGGAGAAGCTGAAAGAAGCTTTCCCCATGTCCAGCAGAGCCAATGCCAGCCAGCTCCAGGATGGGCATTCTGCTGGCTAAGGCTGGGCCAATCAGAAATGGTGGTAATGACTATGTGAGAACATATTTGAAAAGGAGGAAAGAAGTTATTGTGCACATGTAATTGCTGCCAGAGTAGAGTGGGATGAGAATATGTGACAGGAACAACCCTGCAGACACCCAGATCAGTGGAGCAGGAGGGGCAGGAGGTGCTCCAGGCACTGGAGCTGAGATTCCCCTGCAGCCCGTGGTGCAGACCATGGTGAAGCAGCTGTGCCCCTGCAGCCCATGGAAGACCACGGGGATGCAGAGATCCACCTGCGGCCCACAGAGAAGCCCTGTGCTGGAGCAGATGGATGCCTGAGACAAGGCTGTGACCCCATGGGAGACTTGTCCTGGAGCAGGGTCCTGGCAGGGACCTGCAGACCCATGGAGAGAGGTGCCCATACTGGAGCAGGTTTGCTGGTAGGACACGTGACTCTGTGGGGAACCCACACTGGAACAGCCTGTCCTTGAAGGACTGCACCCCGTGGAAGAGTGGCCCATATTGCAGCAGTTTGTGGAGAACTGTTGCCCATGGGATGGACTGTTCAAAGAAATAATTTCTGAAATGAACCGGCCCTATTTTTAATCTTCTTGAATTCCTAAGAATTTACTTAGATGAAAATAGATCAATTTCCAGTGGTGTACGACTTCAATGTACAATATGTTTAATCCTGAATGTTAGGGTGTATGTGTATTTTTGCATAGGTACATTTACCTATTTAAAAAAATATGTATTATAACTTTCCATAGCTGTGAAGAATTCATGAAATAGGTGAATAGACTTCTGAAGTAGATAACGCATCAATATAAAGCCTTTTCCTATGGTCCTGTACGCTCTAGTATGTTAAGAAGCAAAGCAAAAAACAAGGCTGTTGTATATTTCTCACTACTCCAATGCAATAGCAATGAGTCCTCCTGCTTTATCCATTTTTTGTCTCATGTGCATCCTAACATCGCAAAGCAAGAAGGTTCTTTGGGATTAAACCTTTCAAATAATACACACAGATGTTCAAATTGCCTCCTACGATAACATCAGGTTGCATATGCTACAAAATACTAATTACAGCCCAGAGGAATAATTCTTTAAAAATTGACCTCATAAATTTTTCTTAAGGGTTTGAAACTAACAATCCTTTGTAGTTTATGATTAACTGTATGCATAAATGAATAGTAATAAAATGGTTACATATTTTCTGGGGCCTACTAACATTGCCACATGAAGAATAATGCATTATTCATCACTTCTATTCTGACAACACAGGGACATTTAAGATAAAAATTTTTACCATAGTACCTATATTTTAAAGGAATAACATCTATTGCTTAGAATTCTTCTACAATGCACATAGAAAATTTTTGAGATTTTTTAATTCCTTTTGGAATAAATACATATTAGAAGAAAGAAGATGATATGACCATTATATTCAAATTTAAAATACTTTTCTGTTTTAAATTCTTGGTTTTGAGAGAAACGCAGATTCACAGCAATACTTTTTTTTTTTTAATAGCATTTATAGTTAAAAACAATTCCAAACATGAAGTAAAACATTTCTGGTGTCAAACATTTTTTGTACTAAAAGACTGAAAAATGCCATTTCTGGAGACAAAGGAAAATTGTGCTAAGGAAATTGTCCACTTTCTGTAAAACTTGCAAGAAGCAATGATGTTGTACAGAAAACAGAAAATTGATTAAACTAAATTCACAAAGAGCAAAGCAGAATCCTCATGAAATCTGTGCTTGAATCATAGCTAGACACTTTTGAAAAGAGGTAGTTTTGTCTATAGTACTCTATGAATCAACAAGAGTCCTTTTCAGCAATAAGAGAAGTTAACTTTCATTATACTTAACTAATAAAATTGCATTTTGTCATTTTGACCAGATATTAATAATTATTATTTTATTCATTTTAATTTTAAATATTTGTTATATTAAATAGGGGACATTTAAAGGACATAAATGAACTTTAAGATGGGCAGGCAAAGTTGCAAAGTAACATTTTCTATTTTCTCCATTGGTAATATAATAATATGACTATTCTAACAGTAAAAATAGTGACAGAAAAATCTATTTAAAATATGAAAATAATTTTTAATTTCATTCTAGAACAACATTCTGACACCATAGACATCCAGACTCTGTCCAGCTGGATTCTATATGCTTTGTTAGAATAAGCAAAATTTCTCCAGTGTGTAAGTGTTTGTGAAAATATAATCAGTAATATTAGAAGAGTGACTATTTTATTGCGCTTGTGAAACTTGAATATGTCAAATTAAATTGTGAAACTGTGATTGTCGAAGTGCTGCATCTCTTTACTTAGAGATCTCATTTCTACACATGAATAAATATGAGCCATTTAATTTTTTTTTAGTTATGCCAAATATTATGGAAAAAAAAATCACTTTATTTTTCCAGTTCTGTTTTGATTACTTTTTGTCTGACCTCCGAGTACCTGAAACTCACGACCATACAGTAAGACCAAATTTGGTGTCACAATTTTAGAACAAGAGATGTCACAATAAATTAAGGAATGCAAAGTTATAACAACATGTGGATATAAGATAAAATAATTAAGTACAGATTCTGTAGTTGCAAGGATCCTGAGGAAAGAGGAGATCTTTTAAGTCTAAGCATCACAAACTTAAAACAACCCAGATCATAACACAATTGTTATATCAAAGCTGTGGCATTTCATCCTGGTATTGAGACTCATTTTCCGTAACATTCAGTTTCTTATAATTTGAAGTAGGGGTAATATTGTTTTAACCTTTAACCATTTGATAAGTATTTTCTCTTTCTTTTCCTTCCACTAGATTGAAGCTACTGTCAGTCATGTATTTCAAAATATATTTCATTGTGTTTTACCCTTCAGATGATGAGGATTCCACGTTGTCCACTGAAAACTGTTTGGCTGTGAAATTCATTGAATCATAGAATTGTTTGGGTTGGAAATTACTTTGAAGATCCTCTAGTTTCTACCCCACTGCCATGGGCAGGGACACCTTCCACTAGACCAGGTTGCTCAGAGCCCCATCCAGCCTGGCCTTGAATACCGCCAGGGATGGCGCATCCACAGCTTCTCTGGGCAACCTGTTCCACAGTCTCACCACCTTCACAGTAAGCAATTTCCTCCTTATAGCTAATCTAAACCTTCCCTCTTTCAGTTCAAAGCCATTACTCTGTGTCCTACCACTGCAGGCCCTTCATGAGGCCAAATTTAGGTACTGGAAGGTGGCTTATGACAAAAGTAATATTCATTAAAATGCAGTTTAGGAAAAAGGTAAAAAAGATGTGAATGATTAATACTGATAACTTCAACAATATAATTTGTGTAGTAAGCTAATTTACTGAGAGTACTTAGGTATACAACAGTGAGGGAGAAGGAGAGATAAGGAATAAGACATTATTAAGAATGCTTATGTTAAGTTCCTGCTTTGTTCAACTGATTAAAATGGGCTTGTTTGGAAACTTTTCTCCTAACTCAGGCGTATAACTTAGACGTCTGGAATTATGGGATATAAATATTCATGAATGTATTCATCATGTAAATATGTCATCCTGCATATTTGTATTTTTGGAATAAATTATTTATAAACATTAAAGAAAACAAAATGGGTAATGTATTACACTAATAGAAGTCTCAAAAACACTCTGAGTTTTGTAACTCAGAGATACTACACACCCACTCATGAAAATGTTAACAGATCTGTGGCTTGATATAGCGTCAAGGGGTAAAAATACAGCAAAAAGAACCCTAACTGTCTCTTCAAGAAGGAATGGAAACCAGAGTAAAGAAATATGCTAAAAAACCCATACTAAATACTAAATATAGATAAAGAAATATACTAAAGAAATATACTAAAGTGTAGGATGGTGGTAGAGAATGAACCTTCCTGTTTCTTCCTTGTTTTTGGACTTAAATAGAAAAAAAAATCTGCTCCTTTTAGTGCTTGCTGGCACAGGAAAGAGCTTTATTATGGCATTTATTTTAGTGGAAGGGGGAATATCACTCTGTGTGTTCAACTGGTCTATTTCACTAAAATTGTGTCGTTCAACCAGTTTTGACTAACATTGTCAATTTCTATGCATGTGTGAAAATTTTCCTGTGATAAAATTTGAGAAGGCTGTCCTTTTTCTTGCACTTGTCCTTCCTGTACTCCTCACATATTTTCAATGAAACTTTTGTTACTACCTCTTTCTTATTTCATAAATTGTTTTTAATATATGCAAAAAAACTTTTTACAGTGAGAGAAGCATTTGTTGTTTCAGATTAAAACATCAAAGAAGATATGCTGATAAACCTATTTCTTTCCTCCAGGAAATTAGCTTTTCTACTTGACCTAGCAACAGGACACCAAATTAATTGTTTTCCATAAGGGCTATTAATCACAATTGTGACAATTTCCCATAATATGCTACCACAGTAATTGAATATTGCCAATCACTTTGAATACAATTTTAGTCACAGAGCAAAGTTAAATGCTGTAGACAGAAAAGTGTGTAAGTTCTTGAAGATGATCCGTGCACTAATTGCTAGGCTATGATGGCATTTTCATTTATTATAGGCTGCTCAACCATTAATTGTGTGTGGTGATACAGATCACTGGTTTTTCTCATTGAACAAGTTACAAAGGTTAACTGAACCTGAGTTAAAAAAAAAAAAATCAAGTTATGAATAAATAATTTGCGCAATAATATGATTTTAACTCATTGACAAACTACTTATAATAAAAACCCCTAAAGATTACTAAGAAATCTCTATAATTGGCTCAATTTTTTAAAATAAAGGTTTAATATATCAGGCCACAAACAAGGAAAAAATAAAGTTGATCCTTTGTATCTGATATACTTAAAACTTTTGGTGATACAAAGGATTTCTTTTACAAGTTAATGCTCAGAACTAAGCCACAGCTAGTCTTGAGATTTCTTTTAATGAGCTACTGGACTCAAATGTACTACCTTGTTATATGCAATATATTTTCCTGGTTAATATTTGTTATTAAATATAATAGCATGATAAAATCATATCCAGCTCCTGAATTTCAGATACTTGAGGAACCGCAATACATTGGTATACTTTGAAATATTGAGCATCCTGTGAGAGGCTCAGCATTCTAGCTTTAATAATGATTAGAGATAGCTGCTTTTCAAATAATTTGATCTGTTTAATATGGGACAAGCTTTCATGCCAACATGTACTAATGCTAATGTTTGAAATCCATGATCTAGTCTATTTGTAAGAGTGAAACAAAATTTTGAGAGCATAACCACTGATTTTATTTATGAATAGTGGAGTAAATACAACTCTGAGGAAATAAAATTACATAACTGACCAGAAATACTGGAATATTACTGTTTTACTTAATACAGTTATATAGATCCCTTTTTTTTTTTTTTTTAAAAATATGAACTTTAAAAGCTTCTTAAAAAAATCTTAAATATATTTTATTCTGAAAGAAAATATGTTCTTTTTTTTTTTAAATACTCTAAAGTGATCATATATCTTCAAACCTATTGATTATAAAGAAACACACACATCTAGAGAATTCATAAATACAGAGAAGAAAAACTGAAAATAAATTGTATGCTGAAGTGAATGTCTGTGCCTGGAATTTAGACTAAAAGTAACGGTATGAAGACAAACAGGACTAAAGCATTAGAAACATTTCAATAGATATTTCAATTTCAGTCCCAGCTTTGCAAATTCTTTAATCTATTGACTTTACAAGTTTTGTACTTCCTTCCCATATTTATATAACCAGCATCATAATGTCAGGATAAATTTGTTTTGAATCTTTTCATAACAAACAACAGGTTTGGATTTTAATGTCCATATGTGCCTACATCCTATATATTTTGCAGGTTTTCCCTGTTAGCCACAGTAGTGGCTAACAATACTACATTGAACTTGTCTCTTCAATCCACTGACCTGAGCCATCACATCTCTGTTGCCTTGTCATTGCAGCTGCTCTCAGCTCACCTTCATTTCCGTCCTAAGGGTTGTTACCCGAAAGCTCCTTGTAAAGCCTGCAGTGTGCAACTGTACCCCAGCTCATTCCACCAACCAAAGCAAAAATCACAGAGTGCCAGAAGCCATGGCTATGAAATCATGATCTCAGGAAAATCACAAAACTCTGGAATCTGGTGACAGCTATTGTGACAAGTTCATCCTGCTTGATGAAGTAGTTCTTGTTCACCTTTTCTTTTTTAATGCTATTTACACATAGATAACTTTGAGTCTGTTATATACAGTAACTATCATGAACTTTTGCATGATGGCAATAAAATCAATTCTTGTCACCCTATATGTAGTACTGTGGTTGATATTCAAACCTAATATGTTCTTCACCAGTTTATTATGGGCTGTTTAATATCTTGTAGTCACTTCTAGAAGATATCTGGTTGAAACTTTAGCCCTGCCTATCCTAGCAACCTTAAATCCTGGGTTACCTACTTGCTGAGCAAAATGTTTTGAACATGTTGCCCATTACAGCAACATTTTCAAAAGGAGGCTGTAACTGCATAAAATTTATCATCACAGAAATGTCAGGTACTAAGTATGTGAGGAAATGGGTGTACATCTGGCAAATCTGTATTCAAAAGAAGAATAACATCCATATCCTAATTCAATTTTGTATTATATATTATCATCTGTTACTGTAAACATCACCTATGATTTGCAGGAGGTTGGATCACTAAATCATAACAAATCTTCAGGTTTTATCAAACAAGCTATAAAACATACATATTTAGACACACCATTGTGAGGAATCTATTTGCATTGGGGAAAACTCAAATAACAAATGAAGCCAAGAAAAAATTGACTGTAACCAGTAGGCACATACCATTTATTATCAGTTTCTTCCTAACCCCACAGAAGTAATTTTACTTCATAAACTTGAAAGTATGCTTTGTGGGTTGTCATACAGTGAAGCCAATTTATTGTTACAAAAAAGCAAGATACTGTAGAGACCTTTGCAACTCCTGTTATGTGATTAATCCTAGTAAAATTTGCCTTTTTATGAGCAATTTTTTTTTAAATTTTTGTTATATTGTTCCACAGGGTCTACTTTTTTCAGATCAAGTATTTCTATAGAATTGAATGGAAAGAGGAGGGTCAAGGTGTTTTGCTTTTACAGAAATGCTTCATATTGGAGTAAAATAAAAACATTCCAGCATTTAGCCCCTGTGAAATCAAAAGAAGACATCCAGTTAAGTTCAGCATGGATATTTCATTAGAGAATCCTTTGCAATAATGGAATTATAGAATAATTCAGTTGAAAGGGAGCTGAGTTTGGAAAAGAATTCAGGACATCTTTTTTTCCAACCTCTAGCACAAAGTAGGTCCAGCTCTGAGATAACACAAGATTGCTCAGTACTTGATCCAGTTGGCTCTCAAACGTCCCCCAAGGATGGAGACTGAAAAACCTTTGAGATGCATGGTCAACTGCTTGCTCATTCTCTTGAGGACAATGTTTTTCCTTATATCCAGCTGGACCATTTCCTTGTTTCAATTTATGCAAATTTATCACCTCCTTTTCAACCACTGTGAGGGAGCCTGGTTCTCTCTTTTTGATGGCCCTTCCATAGGTGCTGTCAGCTTTCTGTAGGGACCCCCTCAAAGCTTCTTCTTTTCCAGGCTAATCATCTCAGCTTATCCTGATAACCTTTTACTCCGTTCACCCAATCTATCAATATAATTATTGACTGAGGTGTCCCAAAACTGGGCACAGGCTTTAGATGCAGCCTGAGGTTCTATGAGGAAAGTGGGTAATCAATCCTCTTAACCTCCTGGCTGGGTTCCTAGTGACAGCCCAGGACCCTTCTGGCCTTTGATGCCGGAGCACACCAGGACCTTCTCAACAGAGCTGCTGCCCAGCCAATCAGATCCCAGCCTGTGACGCTGCAAGGGAATTTCTGCCTACCCAGCAGCAGGATTTAGTATCAGTCTGTGCCGAATTTCATGAGCTTACTTACTTGCAGCCCATTCCTTCAGCCTCCCTAGGTTCCCCTACATGGCAGCCCTGCCACAGAGAGTATGAACCGGTTCCCCTCCTTCTCCTTACCCCTTGCCTGTCAATTTGGTGTCATCTGGAAATGATGAGTACACGCTGTTGCCTTTTCCACGTCATTGATAAAGACAGACCCCCTCCAGTTTTCGGTGACCACTAGGTAGAAAAAGACTTATTAACCATTATCCTCCAAGACAGGTCCTCCAAGCTATGTTTTATCCGTTTAGCGGTCTGGTCATCCAGACCACAATATTCTAATTTGGATACAAAATTATCTGTGATATAAGAATATTAACAACTTCTTTAAGCCAAATACTTATCAACTGAAGCTAGCTAAAACTGCAGAAAAGATTAGCACACCATAATCAGGACAGGGAAAAAATGCTAGGAAAAAAATTTCCTATCTTAAAATCTGGTATTATATTGTCATAACAACTACCTAAAATCAGACCTAATGGCTCTGAAGTGTTTCATATTATTAGTACAATTATATACACTGAATAATTATTTATGGATATGTATTTTATAGAGACATTTCTTGTTAGTAAACTGTTGATTGTAATATATTTATTAAAACTTAACATTTATCAGACCAGGGAAAGTGTTCATTGATGAGGTATAGACAGTCACTTTCCTGTGTTAAGAAGGTCACTTTCCTGTGTTTCCTGTATCCCAGTATCTATCTAAACCATACTGGGCTTTAGAGTTCAGCAGAAAATTACTTAGGAACCTGAACTGCTTTTTTCCATATTATTGGAGAGAACAGAATATAACTGTCACTGTTCTAAGATCAGTGGCATTCTGGCACGTCCTCTTTCTCCTGTTATTGTATATACAACTGACACTGTATTCATTAGATGATAATTTTTATTTGCAGATATTTGGTAACAAAAATTTCCTTGCTGAATATTTATTACTTATTGCCTGAATCTGTGTTATTCTTACAGGGTTATTTTTTGAAGGACGTGTTTGGGGCCTTAAAAATGCCACTGCAAACATATAGAAATGCAAACATTTGGAAACATAGTCTTAGATCAGTTTGCAGTGTGATATGTAATTTGGATTTATATACCTGGGGATTTATTGAATTTCATTGTTACTTAGCATGTAGTTACTTCCAGTTTTGAAATCAAGTGAGATGATGTGTGGTTACGGAACATCACGCAAGCTGCAGAGTTTTGCCACGCATCCAAATGAAATTCAGTGATTTTGATTGATTTTCATTTTGCATTTTTTGCTTTTCTCTGAACCAGAAACTCAAAGTGAATCTTGAAGAAATGGTGGGATAGGAGGTGCCAACCCACATGGATCAAACCTGAAGAAAATATTCACACCAACATCTGTGAAAGAAAACTGTGAAGTTTCGCATACAGCTGTCTGCAGAATACATTTTGTCAGGGCACTGAAGCATCAAAATTTTATTTTTATTTTTTTTGTGGATCACATTTACCATCTCTGTATCATCTTTGTACATTTCCTGTTATCCACTCCAGAAAGTTAGGCAGATTCAGAGGATCCTTGACATAGTTTTGAGAACACTCTCTTATGAAAAGCAAAATAATTACATCTGATCAAGTTCACTGCATTTTTTAATGAAAAGTTGGGTAGAAGCTAATAATTGTGATATCTTTTCGAAATTCAGATGCCATTATTGTATTTTTCATTCACTAAATCCTTTCTCTACTATAGAAATATTGAAAAATCTTAAGTAATTAATATATAGCATTATTATATTTTCAAATAAGCGTAGATACTTTTCTGAAGACTGTTGGAAGGTTGCAGTTGCATGTATCATATATATCACATATTGCTTAAGCAAGGACGTTGTCATATTCGAGCAAGTAGGTGTATGTACCGATACTGCAGATAAAGCAAATCATAGTGGTGGGGTGTGGGGAAAGGCAGAAAAAACCCTTTGACAGATTGAATTCAAATGTAAGAAAGAAAGGATGTGAACTAGAAATCACAGAGCTTTGGTAATCAAGGAGCAACAGGAATCTTGCATGCAAAAAATCTTGTCATCTTGAAAAAAAAGATTTTATTTCAAAAAATAAAGAAAAATCAAAGAAAACTAGTTTTGTCAAACAATAACTGAGATAATAGAAAATAAGTTAATTGCCTACTGTTTGATAATTATGAGCTTTAATTGATTGCTGACAAAGGCTCCAGTGGGTAGTTTCTTAGTTTTTGTCACTTACTATTTGATTTGATCCATTCAATAAGATTTTATTTAGAGAATCTGTGATTGAAAAAAATGCAAGATTCTTGAGTTGAGAATCATTCCGTATTCTGTAAGTGAATACAGCATAAAAAGTTTCCTGTTTAGCAGTAAACTGAGATTGTTTTTATTCCTTTTCCGTAGCAATGCTATAATCTATGCATTTTGTCATTATATTGTTGCCATTTTACCAAAGTACCAGAACTTAGATCCACTTCAAAATGATAAATAAGTAAAAAATAAAGCTTTAATTGTTCCAATGTTACTGTAGTTCGTACATGACAAGAATGTGATGAGTTTCACCACAGGTGTTGTACCTTGTTGCAGACATTTGCAATAAATATTTTTACAGTCTATTTTAGTAGCTTATTACATGCATAGATACATATATATAAGATATACATATATAAATATTTTCTTAACAAATTCTACATTCAGGAACCAAGTAAGCTCACAATATGCTCTTGGTAATAGTCTGCAAGTTTAGAACACCTCTTTATGGGACTCAGATTTCTTATTAAAGTTCAATTAGTCAGATTTTTTTTTCTAACTGTTCAAATCAATTCAAAAATCATATATCTGTATCATAATCCTGAGCCCTGAAATGTTTATCTTCTAGAATAGTACACAGATTTCAGTAAAGGCCTTTAACAAGGCCTGATTAAAGCCTACTGCCAAAATTTGGACTTGAGAAACAAACAAGATATAACCCAATAACACTAGGACAGGAGCCATACAAGCTCTCTTCATGTAAAGAGTAATCATGTAAATATTTAGTTGTCTAAGTCTTCACTAGGAAGGCAATGTGAAATACTGTGGTTTAGATCTTTCTTCTACCCTTGTTTTAACTTTTCTGTATGGAAGTCATTACCATTTACTCATTGTCATCAGACGTTCAAGAGAAAGAGAGAGTTTCTCAGGAAGACCAGAGACATATGTTGCTTTCTTTCTGAGAGGATTATATCCTCCTCTTGTCATCTGCAAATTGCTGTCTTTAAGAGAATTCTAGGTTAATTTGTTGCGGTAAGTAAGGCTGAGACCAAAGATCATCTTCAGGCTTAGTAACTGAATCTTTGGTCAGCAGCATGAGGACAGCAGTATTCTAATCCATAGACTACTCTGCATTTTACTTTAAAACAGCATTAAATTAATTGAATACAGGTATTCAGAACTGGAACTGTCGTCATTATCTTCTCTTTCACAGTAATTTTAAAAGAATTTGACAGCTACCACTGCATTTTTGATGGGTCCACCTCATTAGGCTACCCTGAACACTCATCACATCAAATGTTTTAGAAAATACAGATATAGAACTACTTGTTTCAAGAATTCAAGGAATATTTTACATGAACAAAGCACTATGTTTGCTGAAGTGTCTTAATCTGTTCACAAGCACAATCTTTGCTGACTGGTGTCTTTCTACATGGAAACATCCCTTTGTAAATACAGAATGCCCCAAGGTAAATGTAGCTGGTCTCCAAAATTGGGTATTTGGGAGATCATAGTTTTTAAATTAGGTGTCCATGTCTCCTTATGAAATATGTTCTGCCCCGCTCCCATAAAATCAAATCTGTTTAAAACAGGACATATCTATTTTAAAACATTCCTACTTTTATCACCACCCAAATGTAGTACTTTTTTCAAAAACAGAGACTCAGTGTAATTGTAGTTAGCCTAATCATAAGCTAACTTGAATTTTTCAGCACCACCATTCTTTTAAACATTTTATCCTATGCTTCTAGTTACACTGTAAAAAAGTAAAAAAGAGCCCCTAAACTCTATGTCTATTTCTGTGAATAAGGCAATCACCATTTAAAATTGGTAGTTCCTGCCTTGAGTCTACCAAGGACTGTAATGAAAAAAAATCATTCAAGTTTGAAATCTACAAAGGTCACTAAATAAATTAAATCTTGGTTTTTCTCTTTGAGTAAACTAAGAGAGGAGCATTCAGATCACAGCTCCCTCCTAAAGCTAATGCTAATTTAGGTGAATTATCCCTGAGAGATTCAAAGGAAAGTGATTTCACAAACTTTAGAACTAATGGGATGCATTCTTAATGCTGCTATAAATGCACCATCTTCCTGGTTCAGCTTTGTCCTTTTGCAATAGAAAGGTCCTTTTATCACCTTTTGGTCTCATAATCCCAAATCATGCTGAACACTTAAACTATTCCATTAATTCTTGCTGTCCTTTAAAAAACCGAAAATTGCTGATTCCTAGTGTCCTTCAAACTCTCTACTTAAAAATTAGAAGGGAAGTAGGATGATTTGCCATTTTAAATGTTGGATGGTTTTTGTGTGTGTGTGTCTTTTGGTTTGGTTTGGTTTTGTTGCTGTTGTTGTTGATTATTGCTTGGCTATATTGTTTACTTTATTTGTCTGGCTGAAAAAGTGGTAAATCTCCTTTCTGTCAATTAAAAAAATAAATTCTCAAAAAATATTGTTGACTATTCAAACAATAAAAAGTAAAACTTAAATATGTAAAACATTTTTACTGAAAAATAAGAATTAATAAAAATTGGGAGATCTTGAAGTTATACCAATTCCTTGGTTAAAAAAAATTATTCTTCTAAAAAAAAAAGACTATTTCCCTAGGAAAGTAGACTCAGATTCTGTATCAAACATAGTTAAATTAAAACTCATTAAACATATGGTTGATATAAACTGCTCTTATCCAATCCTTCATAATTTCTCACAAAATCAGTGTTTTCAAAATGAAATATTTAATTATTAATCCCTAAAAAAAGGGGTAGTTTTTTTTTAAATTTTGGAATTATTTACTTTAACGATTGAAGTTTTAACAAATTCAGTGAATACATGCACATACTCAGGCTGAAACACTGTGGTAAATTTCAGCAAGATTGACATTTTATGGAAGTATTAAAAGTCCTCTCATGATAGAGTTTTATAATGGAAGTACTGTCAGATGCTGAATTATTATGATGCTGTTTAGCTCATAATTAATGTATTCTGGAAACTAAGTAATGACAAATATACTAGGTAGTGGAAGTTTCTATGGAGACTATAGTATACATGCAACATGTACTGAATAGCTGTTAGTACAATGAAACTTAGATTACAAAATATACTTAATCACTCTTTCTTACACTGAAATTTCATTGACCTACAACCTCCTAAAACAAAGTTAATAACAAATCCATGATAAAAAATATAAAAATCCCAATAACATATGGGAATAATGCAGTTTTTGGAGTTTTCCATACTATTAGCCATTAATTTAGCAGTATCCTGTAACCCAGTTTCAGTGCTACTAGTTTCTGGGAAGGGAGGGAGGTGTAGGGAATAAAAAAAAAAGTGGGGTTTTTTTTCTATATTTCTGAGGCTGTTCAACTGTATAAAGATAGAGAGAAGTTTACCATAAAGACCACAGACCATAGAAGTTTACCACAAAGAGAGTAAAGGTTTAAAACCATTAAACTGAGGTAATTCACTTAACTCACTATCTTTCTATTGTGCCTAAAGACTGTGGTGCAGACTAGGTCAGATGCGCTTCAAAGAGTTCAAGGGATAAAACTTGAAGGTGTCTCTGAATTGGTCTTAACTTTTTTTCCACAGGGGTCGTGAAAATGAAGACACTTGTAAGCAGATGAAAACTGTTTTTCTCTAGGCATCCAGCTATTTAACAGCAAGCATGAAGTTCTGTACACCAGACTGATGTACTCCTGAAATTCAGTCGTAACCTTTCATTATTATTTATTTATTCATTTATTTTATTAAGGGAAATATGTTAATACTTGCTTACCCATAAATTTATTCTAAATTTATTTAAAGAAGGATAAGAGGAACAAATGCTTAAAATGGAATGGGTTTTTCATGAACCTGTGTAAAACTGGGAGAACATTCAAAAGAATATATATGGCCTGACATCCCACTTATGTAATCTAAGAAATTTTATTCAGAAATACAGTGCTTGTGTGGTAGGCTTTGTGATAACACAGCTTGTCTGAAATACTTAAGTTCCCACATGAGAAAAATGGAGGGGAGTTTTAAAAAAATCTTAGCAACCAGCCATGGAACTGAACACATGAAATACATAGCATATACTTTTTCAGAGATAACATCTGAAAGTACTGTAGCCAGTGACCTAGAGATTTCCTGAGCTTAAGGTTTCACAGCTGTTAAATGAGATATTGTCATTGCTATTTCTATAATTATCTATAACAAACAGTTCCCAGTTCAGAATATTTATTTTCTTTCTTTTAAAATTTATTTCTAACCTAATTTCTGAGAACTTCACTGAACAGAAATGTTTTTTTAACTAGTTCTGGACAGATATTTTTTATTCACCACCTTTGCACAGTTTTATGCTCCCCTGGTATATCTGGTTTTATTTATCCTTTTCACAAGGTGAACAGTTCAAATTTACTCAGTTTCTCTTAATCTGGAAGCCATTCCTGTGGGAATACTTTATAGAAATATGTATTCTTAGTTGCATTGTTATTTGTTATTATTATTTCAGACCTTGCTGACTAAATCACACATAAAAAAATAAAAACTATCATAGATTTATAATTTCTCTCCCACTTTTCTTAAGAATGTTTTTTTTCAGGTAATTATTTAAAAGGATTATTTTTTTGATCCACTGTTTCCTCTTTGCCCTTTGGTTCATTTTTCGCATTCCTCTTGCAGTGTCAGTGAGGATATAATAGGTCCCACTTCCACACCCCATTCCCTAACACATTTCAGAATGGGAATTGAAAAGGCAAAGAAAGTATTTAATTCACTGAGTACAGTAAATTAGAACTGAAATTTCATTTACAATGAAACTCTTCCTGAGATGACCAAAAATATGGAAATGGTAATTTTGTTGTATTAAAAATATCAGTGCATTAAATGAATGAAAACAATGCTGGAAAGATGATGCAAGCTGTTCAAACACAAGCAATACAAAACAAACAAACAAAACCAGAAAAAAGAGCTAGATGTATCATGCTTCTTTCTTTATTCTCCTTTTGCGTGGGCAGTTTACAAAGATGCAGTCATAATGCAAAGAGGATATAAGTTTAAATATGCTGTCTGGAAACAAGTTTTTTAAAAATAGTAAACTTAAATTCAAACAGAACAGATGCCAGAATGTTGCAATTAAATTAATAACTTTAAATTATGTTCATTAATCCACAGCCTTGATTTAGACTGGGATAATCCCAGGTTTTGTACTTAAACCCAAAGAGGCTTTGGAGATTCATATTAACCTTCTGAAGGGCATTTCACCAGGTCAGAGCTCTGTCACAAAATGAATATTAATGTAAGCGGAAGCTGCGGAACGAAGCATTGCTCCCCATTGATTTCTTGAGAACACCACTTCAAGAAGGACTTATGGGAAAAGATATGGCAAATAGTTGTCCGTTCAGAGCAGGAGCTACAGGCTCCGTGGGAACTGTGGGGGATGCTCATGAGGATGGCAGGGCATAGCCTCACCAGCCAGGGCTGGTCCCACAGCCTCAGCCAGGAGCACCCCTGGCCTCCATGGGCAGGGGTTTAGTCCCACAGCCTAACACTCTGGGCACCTGGGAGCCTCTCCCCTCAGCACTCAGCAGAACAGGACTCTCCATGGCCATGCTGGTACTGAGTTGGCTCCAGCAGAAGAGCTCTCAAGACCCTTACAATATAAATAGAAATTTTTACACGGGCTGCCTCATCCTACATCATAGATGATGCATAGGAAAATTTGTCAGAGAGGCTAAAATAGAGCTTACTGTCCTCTCTACAGCTTCATGGGTGTTAGTGGTTCTTTCACAGAACAACATCCTGCATATCAGAAGTAGGAAAACAACAAAAACTGAGATCTCTGGCAAAAGTAAAAGATAAACCTGTAATCATTATTCTGGTGCTATTCTAGTATGTGCAACATCCCCTTAGATAAACGTTGCTATTATTCTATCACTGGAAGTTTCCTGTCAGCAAGAACTTGTCAGAAAAAAAATTGAGTCAAGTAGGTATTTAAGGGAATGTTAAAACATTCAGAAAAACTGCTTATAAACTTGGGTTGTGAGTATTCAAGACCTCCTATTTAAAGATCTACAGAAAACCTTTGCACAGTCTTTGTGACATCGGGTGCCTTAGTTATCTGGCACTCATTTGACAAAATACTTGTAAATATCTAGAAACTTGCAGAAAATAATTGTGGAAATTCACTAAGTTTGACAGTAGTCTTAAAACTTGAAAGCAGTGTTAACATATCCAAAAGTGAAATCCTGAGAATGCATGTATTTTAAGACATGTTGTGGGACTAGATTTCTTACAGAAAAAAAAAGTACAATGAAGCAAAGCAACAATAATGTACATTTTTCTATTAGCAGCTTGTTAAACCTTGATAATTTTAAATGGGCTGAGAACCTCAGTACTTTTTAAGATTTTTGATCTTAGCTTCTTTTCCAGTGTCCCGTCCCTCTGTGAAAGGGGAGTCGGGGAGGATTATTTTTGATAGATTTCTCGGGCGAAATTAACGTGCAAACGGGTCAGTGTTTTATCTGAGGACTGTTTATTGATAAAGAAAGATAAGCGTTCCTACCAAAGGGGGGATAGAAAGGGAGCAAAGAGGAGAAAAGAGAGACAGAAACAGAGCACCGGGACGGATCGTACCGCTGTACCCCGGGCGCCCTGTCAGTGTCAGCGCGGCAGACGGAGCGTGTGTGCCGCAAGCTGCGATGAGTCTGCGTGGCTGCCGGGGCGGGCTGGGCGCGATTTCCAAACAGCAGCCGGCTGCGTGTGCCTCCCGTCGGTGAAGAACAGGCTGCCGTGGCCACGGGCGCACTCGCGGAGCAGCTGCGGCTCTCAGGGTCGGGGCGCGGC
Source organism: Struthidea cinerea (assembly GCA_013397865.1). Lineage (NCBI taxonomy): Eukaryota > Metazoa > Chordata > Aves > Passeriformes > Corcoracidae > Struthidea > Struthidea cinerea. The sequence goes on from VZTI01004541.1 coordinate 69,724, forward strand.
GGCGGCGGCCGCTCCGTCGGGGAAACAGCGGAGCGCTGGGGAGCCGTGGGGTCGAGCTGCCTCGGGGAAGCAGCGAAGCAGGGCGGGACAGGTGCGGACAGGACAGACAGCCAGGGAAGAAGCAGGACCGCAGGGAGAAAAAGGCAAGGGGTGGCAGGGGTGTCAAGCTGAGCCTCCGGGCAAGCCTCCACTCCCTGCAAGAAACCCAAATGAAATGACCCCAGGTTGTGGTGCAGCTCACTGCTTTTATGTGCCAAAGGCCCTCCCACAGCCCTATTTCCTGGGCATTTTTTCCTGGGCTTCTGGGGATCAGCCCCACCAGCAAGCGGAGGTCGCTCGCAGCCCGACCGCGGAAGCTTTCTCTGCCCTGATCGGCTGCCGGGCGAAGCCTCCCCGGGGACGGGGCTCCCAGCACGTGTACAGCCCCTGGAGTAATTCTGCACCTCATGTAGAACATATGTTGAGGCATAAAGAAAAACCAGACTGGTCCCTCTCATCCAGTTTCTGCTGTGAAATTTGGTTCTGCTGCAAATAAATGGGAGTACCAGGAAACGTGAACAGGCTCTATCAGTTCTTTGCTTTTATTCTTCACTACAGTAGAAAATCAATTACAAATACTGCTATACTATCAGTTCCATTTCCTTTCACCTTTGAGTGTGTGAATCACTGGATATTTTGCCATATCCTTCCTATTAACTTGTGTCCCAAAGGAAAACTGCTCATTTTTTTTGGTCGTTAAAATCAAATCAAAATCCAAGAATTTTATATATTTATTAAAAATTGATAATTAACCAATAATCAATGAATCACATGAGAAGGAGCAGTACCAGCAGTCAAAGATATACCACAATACTAACAAGCTACAGAATGTTAATAAACACCTACAGATGTCTAAATAGCCTTCTGTAAACAATCCCAGTGTATTCTGATCCTAAACAAATATTTATTCCCAGCTGTGTAGCCATCTGCACATTCTCACAGGCCATGCAGGCTAAAGGCTGGTATCCCTCTACTGACACTCAGTAGCACACACCTGTGTTGGAGACATGGATGCTCCAGCTTTGTATGTACCTGTGCTCTTCCCTAAAACACGATGATACCGGTGACAGTGACAAGCCCCCTACAGGGCCACATACACCCCTCCAAGAGTCTGAGCCCCCGCGTGACACAGCCAGTATTGTCACTCCAGGAACACGTTCAGGCTGCTTATAGTATCTGATAGAGAGGCTGCTCTCCCCAGTTTAAGCAGAAGTTTCGGCAGTATTAAACCAGCTTCCCACTACTGCTCTTTCCTCTATATGGTCTTTACTCCTATGTTACTGATTTTCATATTTTTTTTGATACTGCCTTTCAGGTATACCTGTCATTTGCTTCATTAGTCTCCTCAGACTCCTCGTGGGTTTTTGTTTAATCTTGGTTGCATTTCCCTCTTATCAGTTTTTAATCTGATCCAAACCTGCACTACATACACTCAAATTCCTACTTTTGCAGGCATTTTCTGAAAGATATTTTAAATTGGGAGGGTCAGATTCTCAGCAATTTTAAAACTATTTCATTGGGGATTAAAGGCAGTTTATTTTAGGGGAAGACAGTTCTTTAAGATTTTCTGTTATCAATTTCTTCTTCTTAGTAATAGTTTTCAGTTAAACTTATGCCCCTCATCCTTTTTCATGGTCAAGTGGTAGAATGAAGACTTACTTAGAGAAATATCCGTCAATATAAGTAACAGGTAAAATATCTTACTTCACAAGTGAGTATTATCAGGTTGGTAAGTTTAGTCTTCCAGGAATGGATGCGCTGTTGCTGTCTAATTCACAATAGCTGTTGATATTAATACTGGTGACTCCAGCTTTAGCAACCTGTCCTTCATGTGCAAGCCTAAATCAATGTTTCATGGAAATATTGAATATAGATCCATTAAAAATCTCATTAATCTGCCAAGAATATATTAAAGAAAGATTTTATTTCACATTATTAATTACAAGAAATAGTCTGTGGATCCATTTTGAGACAACCTGCATGTTTTCAAGTGTTCATAGGTTCTGTCCCTTAAAAAGAATCAGTGGCTTTTTCCTTTAAACAGCAATTTCACATAGCATCATCAAAAATATTTTGATGCATCATTAGCTTGGATGACATGTTGAGAGTGATGACAGAGGTGCGCTGGTAAGCACTCCTAGCTACAAAAAAAGCATAGCTGCCATATCACATAAAGTTTTGACTTCTTTAACTGGTAATTGGTATCATACATTAACACAAAGAAAAGCATTGGCAGCTCTGTAATTTTTTTAATATTCTTGCAAATGCTGGGGGAAAATACATATTACCATAATAATTCATAACAGATAAATGTTTTTTATATTATATTAAATATTTTTTGAAAATGAAAACCTATATTTGTAATGATTATGTCCAAGACTGCTTGTGAAACAGTAGAAAAAAACGTTGGTTTGAGCAATTTTTTGCAATCTTGCCAATAAATTTTTTATTTAATTTTTACTCTGTGTTCTGTATCAGATAAAAACTCCAAAATGGCAGGGGAGATTCTAGTTATCATCATATTTATAGAGCATGAACTCTTAAAGATGCCCAAATATGGTATCTTTATATATTTAATAATAAGATATTTTTAGGGCTTGCTACCTATGGCATTATTAGTACTTCAGACCCCAGGAAAAAAACCCACTTGTGTTTCAATGACGGAAAAATGGTCAGCTGAAAATTAGGCACATAGATTGATTGCTTTAAATTAATATATTTATATATTATAATGTCTCCTGTTATTTACTATTCTTTTATTCTTTCTTATTCTTTTATTCTATGTTTTGATATTTTCGTTTTTTGCACTTTAGGACATTAAGTCAAAGGTGTGTTATTGTTTGGTTTTGATCTTCACAAGTAAATGACCTTGTTTTATGGGTTTAATTTCTGACCTCCTTTGATTTCTTGGCCAAGTCTGTAAGGCTAGATAAAAAAAAGGACACTTCAGAGTTTTCACTGTGGTTGGAATTTAAGTCACATTTGAAAATTGGCAACAGTGCTGCAGAACTGCCTGCACACCTGGGAGTCTGTAAGCATAAGAGTTTTGCCTGTAAAGTTACTCTAGCATTGGAAGTGCTGTCATTTTTTGAACTCATTTTGTCAGACTAAGGCATCTTTAGATCTATATTTCATCTAAAGCCAACTAAGGTTCATTGGTTTAAATAAAAATGAGGTCATGTCATGCCAAAGGTCTGCTGCAAAATACATACCTCTTTGCTTCCAGGACATGCATAGAAAGGACAGAAACTATCTGACCATGCTAAATCAATAGCTATTTACTCAACAGCTTGAACTTTGAGATTCTTTTTGGTCTGAAATGATATCAGGGCACATGTCCTAAAAAAGCACTTAATCACAAATAGGCGAGGCTGAAGAAAGAAACGTTCTTCATCATTCTTGTTGAAGTTGTTTCACTGTGCATGTAAAAAATGGTAAGATTTCTGTGACAGCTGGAAACCTAAGTGTCCATAACCGGCTTTGAGAATTTGCCAAGCCAGGCAGAGAATTAATCATTATGAGACTGATCATCTTCATGCCTGAGAGTCTTTGTGAACCTCATCTCACAGGCTTTCACAGAATCACTCACCTATCTTTATGTATTCAAGCCTGTCTTTTTGAAGAAAAAAAAAAGATTGTGCACTGCATAAATGTAAGTTCGGAAGAAAAAGTGCAAAACTACTTAGGAGAGTGCTCTGTACTGACTCTGCTTCAAATATTGTAGTTAAAACATCAGACAATTATTTGAGTCAACCCATGCTAGAATGGAATGTTTTTTGTTTTGGGGAGATTGATTTTTTTTTAAGTTTTAATTTCTAGCCTGTGTGGGCATCCATTAAAATCATGTTTTGCTGGGCTTTGTATTTCAGCCTTGTTGACTCCTCCCTTAAATGTTGTGCTTGAACTTTTGTCTTCTTGTAGAGACTACAGACATCTTAAGGAAACTGATTCCAAAAGTCCTTGATAAGTGTACACTGTGTATAGCTTATTCAGCTCTGTGCTGTGATAGTCACAATATTTTATAGGAGGAAGCTCACCAGTCATTTCAGACACGTCCATAGAGACCTTTGTAGAACAGTCCTCTGAAACTATCCTTGGGGAGAAAGAAAATATATTTCCACAGTGTCATTATCTTTACAGTTTGATTATAATGACTACAGCTATAGTTCTATTACTACTGACACTACTATTACAACTGTAATATACCACAGCAGAGTATGACATTTCTTAGGCTATTGTAAAGCCTCTAGAAGCCATCAAGGATTTGCTTAGTGTACTACAGAACATGTCTGAGCAATTAATTTTATGAGACAAGGCACCACTGTGAATAAAACCATCTCCAGCTCTCAAAGTGAGTGCTTTGTACCCAGTGTGAGAAAGCAAGAATTTAGCTTAAGCCAAAAGCATATCTGGAACACTTTCTTTTCCCATATTTTATTACAATAGGCAAGAACAAACCAAATAAACTGATAATAAAAATTACTGGTGTATATTATGGCTATGCCAAGATTTTATGTCTGGAGAGGAGATTTGAGGTAGGAAAAGAAACTCTGCTATGACATCCAGTTTTGTGTGTGCATCTGCTGAAATCACACTGGACTTTTATTAGTACTTCGTTCACATTTATTTTAGAAGAATGTAAAAATATATATTCTTTTAGAAGACTTTCTAAAAAAACTCTGTATTAAATGAACTGAGAAAATACTGGTTTAAAAATTATCAAAAAATAGAGAAGTGGAAAGGACAAAAAAATGTTCATAACAGAAAAATTGAGGCAAGGACAGAGAAACAGTGGCAAACCTAGGCACACTTGCAGTTCTCTATAGTTTCTAGGTACCT
>VZTI01004541.1:74732-107592 GCA_013397865.1 Struthidea cinerea
TGTTTTTTTTTCCTCTGAGTTTACGGATTTTATAACGTAAAAAGTATGTTATGACATTTTGGTCTGATTTACTGTATTACATGGGGTAATGAATTTCTTCTAAAAACATACTGCACTCTGGTTTAAGAAATATCACTTTATTTCACAAAGAATTAAGATTTAGAAATAGGGAAGGCAATTCTTAAAAAAATTGCAATACATCCCTTTTTTTCCACATTAAACTTTGCAATAAATGTGATTTTGGAAGCCTGTTTCCATCCCATTCAAGATAAACTGGAACATAGTTACTTAAATAAATAGAATTATGTTCTAATTTTTTTGAGAAAAAGTAACCTTTATCCCTTAATGAAAATTAATAAATTCTGGAAAGTGAAAATAAGGTCTCTTGTCATCCTTGAAAAGGAGATTCACAGTCAAAGAGTACTTTTTCTTCCCCTGTGAAAAAGTTACAAATCCTCTGAATGGATCATAGTTCATTAAAAAAAACCCAAAAGCTTGGAATTGCTAAGAACAAATGGGATTAGTTTTCTATAGAGCATGCTCACACCAAAATGTAATGCAATTCTATCGTTTTGCAAAAAGATTGCTGTAGTAATTACAATGTAGACATTGTTGGATTTGGTTTTTTTGGGGGGGGGGTTTTGTTTCTGTTGTTTTAGCTTGTGTATTCATTTGTTTTCTGTCTTGTGTGCTTCTACATCTGTGCAAAGGAAGAACCAGTCTGGAATACTCACAAGCTGTGCTTTCTCTCGGGGCTCTTCAAATGAAAGCACTGGGCTGTAGCTCAGTAGCCTGAGAGAAAATTTTCATGCAACAATGAAAGGTCTAAATATGGCCAACAACTTAAACTGCTGTTCCTGTAAAGGTGTAAGATTTAAACATAAAATGTATCCATCAGTATATATATAAAATTTGGGGTATGTGTAGAGAACATTTCCCTTTACTGTAGTAGGAGGTATCCTTCAATAATATATATTGTAAAGATACATCTTTAAAGACCAGCATTTATCATCTGAATGTGGAACTGTACTCTTATGCACAAATTCCTTTCAAATTTCTTGACATAATTTTTGTGTGAAAAATCCTTGCACAGCATATGTTTTCCCAAAGTAATTATTTTTCTTTTTAATGCTATCAATAAATAAATACATGGTAAACAAAATATTTCTGAAGTGGTTCAGGTGAAATTATTATTTGCTATTCTTAGCTGCTATTGGGAATAAAGTTGGTTTTCCACATTTTTATTTCTAAGACATATTCAGAATCAATTGATCCCAGAGATGGTTTATCCAGGAATGTGTCTAAAATCCAGCAAAGGGCACTGATACATGACTGGAAATTCAGATCAAGAATAGCCTCTAACTAGGGCACCAAGGCGTCTTTGTTATGAAATGCTGCCTAAGGAACAGATGACTTTCTTGTCTGCACCAGGTGGCAGTTGAATTTCCCTTCTTTTTAGAAGTTAGAAAAGAGATCTTTGCTTCCATTTATGTTTCTTATTCACCAAAAAAACCACACAAACTCTCATAATATGTAGGTTCTTCTTCAAAATGTACAGATGGTAATCAAACACAAACCCATCTTTTGGAACCTACTATCTTCCTTGTTCAGTTAAGCCTATTTATTTCCTAACTCTCTTGGTATTACTGTGGATGACACTCTCCAATAGTTCCTGCAAACAGTGTCTGCATTAAGCAACACGAGGGCTTCTTCCTGATCTTTGCTACCTGCTCTTAAAGAAGTGGTTTCATAACCCCTGTGAGGTGAAGCCAAAAGCTCTAGGGAGCAGAATTTGGAAGCCTAGCATAACACTGCATTTGTGCACTGGATTCCGGCCAAAACAAACATGTAACTGCAGCGCTGGTTCTAATCAAAGGAATGCAACATTTTAATTCTTAGTAGTATAGTTAGAAAAATGAATGTAATTATAGCACATTCCAAAGAATATGAGAGAAAGGGCTAAATAAATATGTATATTTCTTTTACTAATGAATAATAATTATTTGAAGCAACTATTTAAAATACATTAACATTTGATTTTTGTAGCAGTCATGCCCATGTAAGATAAATGAACGATACTCTGCACAAATACACAATAATCATTAACAGCAGCAAATGCATTAATCTAGTCCTCATTAATATTAATTTTTATTTCTGTGATTTATATCTAAGCTATGAAAATCTGGGACTGTTTTTGCCCATCTCCTCCTAACACACTAATTGTTTAAAATCTTTTCTGCAATAACTACAAAAACTTTGATCACATTGTGCAAAATGTCAGAACCATGGTATCTCTACTGCAGAAGTACTTGGTAGCTGTCCCACATTATTGTAACTATCGGCATTTCCTGATAAGTTATTCGACCAGCATTAGTGCATAGATAAAATATTTCAATTGTGTAATTAATAAAAAATCATTTACAATCGTTGTAGAGATTGATAGTTAAAACCTATAGTCTATAAATTGCAGCAGTTTGGAATATATCAGTACATGAATCTGTTCTTCTCTGTTAAATCTCAGATTAATTACTCTGAAACAATCTTTGACATAAGGATTGAAAATGCCAGAGGGAACAGATTGTTGGGCACAGTGCTGATCTGAGAAATAAAAAGATACTTTAGTTTAACTGTCAAAGTTAAGATCAGCATTACTGTTGCATCTTAAAGAAAGGAAAATTAATCAGATTTGAGTATGATGTCAGAAAATAAAAGCAAAGTCAAAAGATGCGTGAATCAACTTAAAAAAATTATGGCTGGAAATATATCTATGAAACATAGTATACACCAAATGGCTAGAAAAAATAACAGAAGACACCAGTAGAACCCCAAGGTTTACAAATCAATTTGATTTTCAGGGTAAGTACTTATGGAAAAATAAACTAGAAATGTAAATATACATTTGATTATACAGTAATGAACATGAAAATAAGTGGAGAAGTAATGACGTGGGACTGCAAAAAATAAAATAAATATTCGTGTGTAAGAGAAAGACTACAAACTGAGAAATATGGAGATTTTTCTGGAAAGTTTTTCATAACTGTAAATTCATAGTACTTTCAGGCTAGTGGTGTACATGTTAAAATTACACAAGCAACATGACTGAGCAACTCATCCCACAAATTAACAAGGTTGTTATCAGTTCCTACTTGATGGCTACACAAAGATGAAAAAAACCCTTTATGATTCTCAAGCGTAATCAAATTTATGAACTTCTCAAGTAGTTAAATCTCCAGCTGCAAGGTCAGAAGCTACCTTGATTTGGTTTCTTGAACACTGTTGGCTAGTTGACAAAATTAGTGTATAAAGACTCAATACTGGTACCTGTTAGTCATCAACAATTTCAGTAAAACAAAGACTTCTTACAAAATTCTTTGATGTTCATGAAGACAAACACTGAAACACCAAAATTAAATGCTTATTAAACTTATGCTTTGCCTTCTAAACTGTTGCTAAATACTAGAACTGTAAAAACAGCTTCTGAAAAAACACCACCTGGTACGATTTTGGACTAAAAAACCCAGTGAACTGCGCTTATCAGTTCTATTCCTACGAGTTGTCTTTTAAGAAAGCAAAACTGCTGAAATAATTTTACTACGCATTTTTGGAGGGTTTCTTTTTTTAAGAAAAGATTGAGTCTCATCCTGACAAAACCATATTCCTCAACATCCTGTGACTATGATTTCATTTGTAGATGGTTACTGACTCAAGATGAGTGTTGCTGAGAAAAGAATTTCTTACCATAATTTTGTCATGTGATTTTAACCATAATTAGACTTTGAGAATTCTTCCATGTTTTGTTTTTGCAGTGTGTTTGAAAATATTATCTTTCACCAACCTTTAATACTTCATTTTTTTACCTTCTATTGGACATACTTTATAACTGAGACAGTCAAATCACCAAAAAATTGTGATAAATTATATAACAGATCTGAGTACCATTTTGTCTTTTTCAGACTTGTACTCCTTCTCACTGCAAGGGAATTATGGTTTGATCAGATTATTAATGGCAAAATTAAGAAATAAAAGACTAAAAAATATTTATTCCCCTTTTTCAAAAAAACACTAATCCAGAATGTTATTTTGTAATATCTAATTTATAAAGAAAAAGGACTTATTTTAATGCAAAAAAAACCCCAAACAACGTAGAATATGAAAATAAAATAAAATAAGAAGCCTTTCCTGAATTTCCAGAAAATAAGTTTCTACAATATTCTTTTGGAGGGTGAATTCCCATATTTTACTTTTAGAATGAAGTGTTTCTAGAATGAAATATATAGTATATATAGCTGTTCTTTTTGCGCACTGCCAATTCTGAATTTCTAATTTTATGTTTAGATAGCTTAACACATAATGAGCATTACAATCATATCAGGTCTCAGATCAGAAAAATCATGCTGCTCTTTTAGATATATTTCCTTCAATATACAGTGTAACGTAATTAAATTACGGTGTTCCAGAAGAACCTGCTAATAATCTTCCTGCTAGTTACAGTTAAAATATTTCAGTCATTTATAGCTCTGTCACGGTTGACTCTCCTACCACTAATGGACACAAGAATTGTGAAAGAAAATGAAAGAAATCAAGCAGCTGTAGTCAGGCTTCTGTGTCCCCTGTGAGGTCCTTTGTCAGGTTCAAAGGTTGTGATTACCCTGCGGATTAATAACTTTATGAAGAGCACGGATTTTTATACTAAGATTTCATGATAAATTGAAACAATGAGGAAATTGCACCTAACTGGAAGAGCAATCCTTTTATGCAATTTCCAGAAACAAGGCATGTATTATACCGGCAATTAGTTTGGAAAAAGCAAGACAGACAGCTGGTTTTAGATTTTTTTTTTTCTGAAATTATTCCATGTTTTCACCGTGAATAGATAACATTAATATCTTGTAAAAGACTCTAAACTTTTTCCTATCCAGCTTTGCTATAAGTAGGAAAAACAAAAACAAACTAAAAAACCCCAACCTTTCCAGTGCTCAGGCATATAGTAAATGAGATATTGCAGTTGCATTGAAATGTTAAATGTGTTACAGTAAGAAATGAAATGGTTTCATCAGAGAGCAATCTTTTGTAGCATTCAATTATACTGATTCAGATGGAAGTGTAACTTAGTGCATCTGAATGGTTTCAATTAAGTAAGAGATTCAAATAATTCACTGAGGGACACAGAAAGAAAGAAAGTTCGCTTTCAAAGGCATGAATTCATCCATTAGTGTAAGCTGAAAAAGAAATATCCTCTTTGTGATTTTTGATGGGGGGCAGGAGGGGCTTCTTTTCTGTGTTTAAGAATATGACTGAAATTTTTAGATAACAAGACTTAAAAAAAGAACTGTGAAAAATGTATTAGAAACTAGAAGTCAATATAACTGGTCTGAAGGAATGAAGTGTATGAAAATTACATATTGTAGTACTGAGCATTAATAATATTAGTGCATTTCCCTTATGTTACAACATGAGAGTACTTGCAATAACATTTTAATTTTAAAAGAACCAGAGATACTGACTATCAATGGGTTTATTAAAAGTAGGAGGGGGGGCTTTTTTTTTCTTTTCCCCAAAAAATATGTAACACAGATGCCCAGGAACAAACCAAATATTTCTTACTATTGCAAAAGGAAATTTTTAATCCCTTACTTAAACAATATAAAACGTATGCAGAGCTATTAAAAAGAATGCCCTGCTATAGGGAAATATTTTATGGCACAACTCTTAGAAAATTCAGCACTGTCTCTGAAATTAGATGGAGAGGAGGACATGAGAGGATATTATTGAAGTGTAGTAAAGCATTTTAATTAGATATTTAGCTAGAAAAGAAGCTGAATAAAATCTCAGTGCTGTCCCATCAGTACATATTTAAAATACTAATTTTCATACAATATATAGCATGTTTAGATTAATTACAGATACTAAGTAGTAAATAGCACTCTTCCTAAAGTACATAGTGATCTGAATAAGTAATATTTTCAGTACATATTTTAGTCTTGATTCAGAGCATATGATCACCACACAAGTGGTCTGTATTCATTTACATCACTGCTACATGAACATCTCTCAGAGACAGAGCATAGAACTGGTCAGACTACTCTATACCAGGAGCGAATGACAAGAGGAGTGCAAGACATGTTCAAAATAAAGTTAAGCCTGGGCAAACACGGCAAGGAAATTTATTATTTTAAATTTGGGGTTGTGTTTTAGTGTCAAAATCTACCTTAATTTGCCTTAAATTCCTCAAGTTTTGTGTTTTGTCTGTAACAGAAATAGTAAACCATCTCCTTGTCTTTATCTTGAGCCATGAGCTTCTGTATCCTTGTGCTGTTGAGGAGGGTGAGTGAGAGTGGGTACTGTCTGTAAACTGGTCAACGTCATCCAAATCACAGGAACTGATGTACATTAATCAAGTTCAGAGGGAAGACGATGAAGGTATTAAAAATCAGAAATATCAGGAAGATACATATAGGGAACTGTAAATAAAAGCCTGAAAGTGTTTACATTCTTCCATTTGGAGAAGAAAAGTCTTCTTGGAGACCGTATAGAGGCCTTTCCAGAAGTGAGGGGGGCTTGAAGGAAGATATAGAAAGATGTTTTAGTAGAGCCTGTGGTGACAGGTCCAAGGTCAACAGTTTTAAACTGAAAGAGGGTAGATTTAGATTGAACAGAGGATGAAAATTTTTACAATGAGGGTGATGTGACACTGCAACAGGTTGCCCAGAGAAGTTTTGTGTGCCCCACCCCTGGAAGTGTTTGAGGACAGGCTGGATGGGTCTTTAAGAAACCCAGTCTAATGAAAGGTGTCCCTGCCCAGGGCAGGGGGGTTGGAACTAAATGATATTTAAAGTCCCTTCCAAAATATTCTAGGATTCTATCAGTTATTTATAAAAAGATCAGTCATGTTTACCAAGCAATAGAGAGAGAAAAAGCATGAATGTGTATGCATACATATAAAAATACAAATGTATGCACATATTCGTATCTATATGTATACATTTGTGCTTTATTGGTCTGTGTTTTCACAGAAAAATATTTCAGGTTCAAAATTTTTCAAACAAAAGCATGTCAAAAGAAATGCACCATTACTGCAGCTTCTACTAATCAACTTGAAGTCAACTTGTTTTGTCAGAATGTTTGCAATAGACTGTCTCAAGTGGCTATGCAAAGTTGATAAAACCTCATGGAAAGCAATTTAGTGGTACAGATGGTATTTCTTTCAAGTCTGAAACATGCAAAATGTTTTCTTTATTAATAATATCAGCAATTTATTCTGAGATCTTCTGCTTGTAAAATCAACAAAACTCCATTGACCTGTTTTAGAGCAGAGAAGAGCTCAATATTTTTAGTGCTGTGCTCAAATTTTTCAGGTGTGAGATGTCCTCAAGCATCCATATATAGTTAGACAGACTAGCTCTGGAGGTTTGTACACAGTAAAACTAAACCTCAGAAAACTGCTGGAAGAATGAAGGAGTCAGATATCTCAAAGGTTCATTGGAAATGTTGGCTTTGAAGGGAAATGTTTTCCCACGAACTGCAGACATCAAGCATGGAAAAGGGAATTTGTTTTTTCACTCACCTTAAAAGTTTTGTCTTTGTACATTTTCCATTAAGAAGACTATGAATGCATATATGTTTCCTGACATTTTACCATCTGTGATATCTACTTTCTGAACTATCAGAAATAAGAAAAAAAAATCAGGTTTGGGAGCAGTCAATATCAGAAAGAAGAAGCAAAAACTGATGGGACAGAAAAACAATAACCGTATTGTTATTGTAAATCGTAACAAGAAGTCTCTCAAAGACAGATTGCAACAACAGCAAAACACACTAAAAAACCCAAAGGCATCGAGAACTGTCTACTTTGAACACAGTTATACTGCATTTCAGCAAAGAGAAAAAGAGTAACTACTTTTTATATAGTCTCTTTTAAATTATATTTCTTCTTTACCCTAAATTAACAATACCATATAACTATTACTGAAAATTTAGAGAATATTGATTCAAGTTTGGTTATCTTCCCTTTTGTTATGGTGCATATGTTGTTACTGAACTGAATACCATATGATTTGTTTGGAAATTCATATGTCATTTATGACTTATTATAAAAGGAATCAGAATCAATAAAAGCTTTTGACATACATTTAACTACCTACTTTATCACTCATTTTTTTAGTCATCTAATACTTTGCCGAAATAGGAAATGTATCAAAAATAATGAATAACAGGAATCAAAACATATATGGTTCATTGAAAGATTGTTATGGCTTAGAGATATTTGAATGGTCTTTGGAATTTTCTTTCATTATGCAATGAATATGCTCTGAAAAAAAATTGTTAATGCACTCATTGAACAGTACTAAAGTACAAAACAGTGAAAAAGAATAATAGAAGTTCCCCTTATATAAGACAGAATAAAATACTATTAATTAGAAATTGTGAGTATTGTGGAAACGAGAGAAGTGCACAAAGATTGGAAATGTGCCAAATAACTTATTGACAGTGAACATATACTCACACTAGGGAGAAAACTTATCAATTGCATATCCTTCCTATAGGCCATGTGGCTAAACATACACTCAGAGTCATTTCATTAGAGGCTGCAAAAGGATGCCTAGAGACTCTCCAGCAAAGATACAATTAGATTGAAGTTTCATTATTCTTAAACATGTTATGTTCCCCATTAGACAGTGATCAAAGACAAAAATACTAAAGGAGATCTGTAGGATGCAAGATTGATTACAGACTGATTCAGCAGTGCAATCACTGTTTGGTGCAATCTCAGCATGAATGGAGTCCCCAGAGAGCATGTTGCTATCTGATAGCACTACAGTAAGGGAAAAATCAAGCTACTTTTAGAAAGTAAATTGGTTGGGGTTGCATTACACAGGAAAGCATTATAGCTCAGATAGTCATTCTTCCTGGAATCCAAAAGCAGGTGTTCTAAAAACATTTCAGTTTTCAGCTGCACATAAAACCCAAACCCGGAACTATTCAGTTACTCTACTGGAGCTAGCAGAAACAAAGTACTTTGTTTCAGTTAATGCAATGGATGCAGCTAATAGTTCTTTTAATATGCAATTTACAGTCTCTACATTATGTTTTTTTAATCTATCTCAAATTTCTTTTTATTCTATTCTATTTATTCTAGTTGTTTCTTTTTTTCTTCTTAATTCTCCATTATCCAATAGAGTTTCACATCTGGAAAACAGCACAGAAGTGACTGATGTTGTAAGGCACTAATATCAATTATCTGGTGTTATGAGTTAGCAAATATCCACTGAATAAAATATTACAGCATCTGTGGTCTGTCTCAAACACTGTTAAAGCCACAGAAGGATTTTGCCATGAGATAAGCACAGAAAGGAGAGACAGAATGGAGGTAACTCCAGGCCTGCTGTGGTCAAGATCTGGTTAGCACATCCTGGTTAACACATCCAGACAGAAATTCCCATTGTGTCAAACTGTGTGAAGAAGCAACTGCTCCTACACCTTTCACTGGTCAAACAAAGATCACCCCAAGTTATAAGACAGATGCTATCTGTGACCACAAACTACCACCGAAGCCCCCTCAGATACACTTCAGTAGATGCCCGTAACTTGGACTGTAAATTAGGCCCCACAGCAGGAACTTGAGATGAGATACAGGTGGTACTATTGTCTGGATGTTTACTGTGCTGAATCAGCTCCTACTGGGAAAAAGGTATCCATCGGGGGGGATCGTAACCACTGACTCATGGCCCACCAACCCAGCAGAACCACCATCTCAAGGTAAGAGAAAGACTGAACAAGCAGACTAGTCAGTATTAGAAGTTGGGGAACCATTAACCAATAGCATGAGAGATCTGGGTAGCCACTGAGCATTAATTCCTTTGTTTGCTAAGCTGTATAAATAGTGAAAAGTTCTGAATGATCTCAGAACCTCTACCACTGGGAAGCCCAGGGTGACAAAGGACCAACAGGGTGCTGCTGGATTCATGGGTGGTTACTATCTGCTGCTCTCTCTCTCTCGCACACAAATTCATTGGTAAATCCATAGTATTGACTTCAGCATATGGTCTTGTTTGCACCTTAATTCGGGCAGAGGCATCTCTCGCTAATCTGTTAACATGTGTTAACATCAGCCATGTACTTTTTGTTTCAAGCCATGGTGTGCAAATTTCCTCCAGGAATGTGACACCTCAGTAACAGCTCTTATATGTATACTGAGGAAAAGAAATCCAAATTTTAAAATTACAGAGGGGTCTTAAAGCCTTTGCCAGTATTGTACTGGAAAATTATTCCTATAACAGTGATTTTGAGAAAATTTATGTTTCCTTCAGAAAATTCTAGACATTTGGTAAAAGAGAGAAGGAGAAAATTTTCTTAGATGTTTACACTTTTTATGTACCAAAGGCCTGTGTTTCAATACTGTTCTGTACTTTTCAGTAGATTATGACACAAAGTCAATGTTAAATTCTTTAGGTCTTTTCACATAATTCTCTAAGTATTTTACAGAATTAATTATATTAATTTCTGTACATTTTTCTTGTTTTGAATTTAGCTGTATAAAAATATGTGCTATAGCTCTATGCACTATTTTTCTGTATTCTTAACACTGACTCTGTTACACTAGTTTTGAGAGGAATGAAGGAGGGCGAAAGAGAAATGAAAACTGCCACCAGTAGAACTTCAACCAGTGGAGACTCCTCAACATCTGCACTATTCATAGAAGGTCACAGGAAACCTATGTTCCATTTTTTCTGCATTAGTAAGAGAGAAAATTAATGGCAAATGGTAAATATAACACACAAAAAATATGTCGCTAGCGCTCCTTAGCAGAAATGTATAAAATGCATGTATTTGAAGAGGAGTGTCATTAATAGGATTGAAGACTGAATTGAAAAAATTCATCAAATGAGCAAAGTATTTTATTTCCAAAGTAAACAGCCCTTTATTTTGAAAATTACTTTTTATCTCAATAAACAGATTACCTTTTAGTTGAGCACACTTACTTTAGAATATTTTTTAGCCTCAGGAGTACTGCATTAACTTTGCAGTTTATGACATTTTGATAAATAATACTTCACATATCATTGTGAATAGCGCATAATCACTGTTGATCCTATTTTTAATTAATAATTAAATAATCAATTTATAGAATATTTTCTCTATTATTGATGTTAGTTTAATGTATTGCTTGACAAGAACTTACTTTTTATATCTTACCATATCTGTATTGATGAAAAAATAGATTTTATTTTTTATTATTTTTTGTACTTTATGTATGCATACATATATGTTTTGGGCATGTTCAGCCTCCAGAAGAGACGACTGAGAGGGGACCTCAACAATGTGTATAGGTATCCAAAGCGAGTGTGTCAATGAGGATGGAGCCAGGCTCTGCTCAGAGGTGCCCAGCAATAGGACAAGAGGTAACAGGCAGAAAATGATGCACAGGAAGTTTCACCTGAGCATGAGGAGGAACTTATTTTCTGTGCAGGTGACTGAGCACCTGAACAGATTTCCCAGAGAGGTTGTGGGGTCTCCCTCACTGGAGATAATCAAGAATCATCTGGATACATTCAAGAATTATCAAGACACAATCCAGTGCAGTGTGATCTAGGATGTCCCTGCTTGAGCAGGACGGTTGGATGATGTGTCCTACTGTCATTCCACTTCTAACCTTATCCATTCTGTGATTCTGTAATAACATATACTATAGATATTAGAAAGAAAAACTTATAATGCACATCTACCTTATAGGAAATTCTACATGCCAATTTTTTTCATTACTCAGGAAAGAAACATTCCAGTGTTACAGAACTTCTGGTGAAATGGAACAGTCTCTTTCAATGCCTGCTAGCCCACCTTTCCCCACCTAGACAGCTGAAGAGTTAGACAAATGACAGGCCAGATACTCGACCAGACATAAGTACAACTTTCCGTCTTGTGAGAAAACAGACATTTTAGGCACAGATGAGAAGCAGAGCCCTTTCCCTTACTTAGCAAGGTAACTGGGTGACTAACAAGGAGACCAGGCTGCTCAGGATCCAGCATAGCAGCACAATTTAAAGAACCCTTTGGACTGCTCAGAAAATCTATCTGGGCAGGTGGTAACTTGAGGAGTTAGCCAGATTTCACACCAGCCAAGGGGGACAGCTGGGTATGAGACAAGATGAGAAGCCAAACATTCTTCCTCATTTCTAGCCAACCCACCATCCTGGGGTCCAATTGGCAAGATAGTGGCTGAGCATAGTGGCAGAAAATCAGATTAACTAGCAGCTGGCTGCTTGGTCAGGCTATCAGCATTTATGATTTTCGTTGGTGTTTCTGACAAAATCTGCATGTTCCCAAACAACCGTTCAGTTCCATTCAGAAAGGTATTTTTCTTGATTCAAACCATCTGAAAAATAACCTCATCAGCTCTAGCTGAATATAGCTATACAGTATATAGAACAAATATATGGTGAACAATATTTTTATACCTAATGCAATCACATATAATTATTTTATCGGAAACCTCAGGAATTCTTTCTTTATGAGATTTCCAGATACCAAGAATAGGTGAATTATTTATCTGTCAGAAAAGGTCTGGTTTAGGCCTATTCTTCTTCAGTAGCTTATCTTTTCAAAGATAGTTGTTATATCCTGTCTGCTTTTGGTTGTCCTGACTTCCTTAATGCCCACAGTTTTTCTCTAATATAGATTAAAAATCCTCCTTTTCTTTTTTTCCCTCAGTGAAAATATTACTGAAAGATGGATCTACCATATATCCCTCCAGTATCTTAGTATAAGCTTCTACCAACCTTTTTTTTTATATATTTTGTTATTTCTTTATTCAAGTTACCAAGATTGTTAACTTTATTCAAGTTAACAATACAGATCTATGCCAATGAGTCTTAAATTTTTAAAAACCATTTTAGGATAAAATAAACATAGTACCGTGTCGCTAATCTTATTAAGTTGCCAATTTTAGACACTGACTACAGTCAATCTTGTGTTTTGTAGTCAGACATAAAGAAAATTTTTGCAGCTGTATAAATTACTGAAAAAGCAGGTACTAGCTAGACTTAAAGTTGGTTGGGAAGTCTTTAAAGCTTTAAAAAGTATTTTCTTTTTGCTGGATTTTCCCAGTTTCTCATATGTTGGCATGTCATTCTGTGGTTAGTGGTGGATCATATTCCCATTATAGGTAACTTAATAGTCACTTAGAATACACAACACAGAAAATAAACTGTATATACATATATATCCCATATATTTGGAATCAGGGTTGTGGCCAAATACTATCACCATTGTAATTCACTAAGAAGGGCACCACTGACACAAAATTAATCCTGTGCATTCAGGTAATAAAAAAGGTTACCTTATCAATCAGATTCAGCTGTCGCTTTCTCTGCTGCAATTAAAAAATTTTGGGTCACACCTGGAGCCATTGCTTCCAATCCAAAACTTTAAGATTATCAGAGGTCTGGAACACCTCTCCTATGAAGACCGACTGAGACAGCTGGGGTTGTTCAGCCAGGAGAAGAGAAGTCTCTGGGGAGACCTAATAGAGGTCATCCAGTGCTTGTAAGAAAGGGTGCTTATAAAAAAGAGGGAGAGATTTTATATGTGGACAGATATTGATAGACAAGGGGTAATGGTTTTAAACTACTGGAGGAGAGATTTAGATTAGATCTAGAAAGACGTTCTTTACTGTGAGGCTGGTGGGGCATTGGAACAAATTGCTCAGAGAAGTTGTGCACAGCCCATCGCTGGAAGTGTTTGAGGACAGGCTGGATGGTTGGTCAGGGGATCAACCTGATCTAGTGGGTGGCATGCCTGCCCATTGCAAGGGAAACTAGATGATCTTTAAGGTCCCCTCCAACTCAGGCCTTCCTATGATTCCGTGAAACCTTCACATGGTTAAAACTAATTAAACTTGTCTACCAAGATAAAATAAACACATTTAAATGTGTATATGTGAATATGTCTGTCTTCATTGTCTGAATCACTTTGTTTAAAGATTTACAAACTTTAAAACAAATTTCATGGATGAAATTATCAGTTGGCTTGGAATGCTGTTTTTTGCTGTTTGTTGTAGGCTTTTCTTTTTTTTTTTTTTCACCAGAAACATGTAAACATCTCTTAATAGAACAAAAAAAATGGATTTTAAAAGCTTAGAAAATGCATGTAAAGCAAAATGTGCTAAACTGGTAAGCCTATAGACAATAAGACAAGGTGAAACAGGTAACTATTCATGTAGCCTCCTAGAATTCAGTACCTTTATCTTTGTCTGCATTTTGCTATACTGTATACTCAGAAGAATATCTGTTACCTATGCAGCTGAAAGTATAATTTTATTATTGTTAATCTTAACATAAGTAACACAGCTAAATGCTCAATAGATGTAGGAAATGAAACAATTTTTTTCTTAAACTAGGACGAATTCTGGAGCCCTAGTAAAACAACTATTTGGGGTCCATGTCCTCATGACTGGAAGAAACTTTTTTTTTTTTTTTTTTTTTCATTTTAAAGGGAACAACTCTTGTTAAGGCCATTAAAAACATAAAGGAGAGGTGAGAGAAGATAAAGTGGTGTCCATCATGTATGTAATGTAAGTAAGGTGAAAAAATGTTTTAATTATCAGTCTTGAAGTGACATAAACCCAGCATTTTAGAACTAGAGCAATTTTTTTCATTTCCACTCACATTTAAAAATAACTAAAACAAAATAACAATCAATCCACATTCACTATTTAAGCCTTGAACTTGAAAAAATTAGAATTTTTTTGGTTGAAATTATTTCCTTTCTGTTGTTCTACTCAGGCAGTAAGCAGTCTTTGATATCATCAGGGCACATCAATAGAATAGAATAGAATCGAATAGAATAGAATAGAAAACAGAATATTTCAGCTGGAAGGGACATACACCAATCATCCAGTCCAAACAGCTGACCACTTCAGATCCACATCAGAAGTGTTTATTTTAACTGTGCTCTAATTATAAAACTCTGATTTTAAAAAATCTAATTATTTTGACTGACCAGGCATGTTGCTGCTGTCCAAGTCTCCACAAGAGAAAAACCTTGAATTTTTTAATGTTTCCATTTCAGATATGTTTATGCCAAGGTGAAACCTTACACATAAATAGACTAACTTTACCTGCAATGAACACCAAACAAAACCATTCAAACAGCTCTGGGGAAAAACTTTGTGTAGATTTTTAAGTCTTGGAGCTACTTCTGATTCTAGTTTGCGAAAACATTAAAAAATAACAGAAGGCTATATCACCCCCTATGGCTCTACAAAGAGCAAGCCTGCTAGAAATGTTGAAATGGGAGGAAAAAGAGGGAAACAGTAAATCACATGTTCCTACATTCCTTGGGACTCACTGAGAGCTTCTCTAACAGAGTTTCACCAGGTCATTCCTCTATTGGATTAAGAGGCAGATGGAGGAAAAAAGGTAAAGGTAAGAAACAGATGCTCTGTACAGCTTGATCCCCTGCTGATCTCACAGATAGAACAGCAGGCACTTGCACTGCTGCAAGCAGCTATAAAGAGCACACGGATCATCTCGGGCTACCTCTGTACCATTCTAGTGAAATGTTAAAACTGACTTTTTGTCTTCTACAAAAATTATTAAAATATTGCACAACACATTAAAATTTAATAATCTCCCTCTGTGTTTTGTGGACAAATACTTAAATGTGGGAAATCTCCAGATCTCTGCTTTGCCATGACTTAAGTGAATGTTTGATCCATTGCACTATTCACCCTTCTTCTATAAGGCTGTATCACAGGATATTCACTCCTGTACCTGAGGTGAGTTTCCTGGTGAAAATCTTATCAAAATGCATTCCCTTGAAAAAATAAATTTTTGACTAAATCATATTTTTTGACCAAAAAGCATAACTCTTTGAAAATTCTTGGTTATCTCTGGTAGTAAGACTAAAGAATTTGCACAGCCTATTGAATGTAAAGTTATTGAATATAATCAACATTTGACTATGCTAGAGATTTGGTTTTTGATAAATCACTTATTTTTGTATGATTTAATTCCATGATGCTAAACAGGTGCAACAATTTATTCTTCTTTTATTCAACCCCATGATGCTAAACAGGTAAAACAATTTATTCTTCTTTTATTCAACCCCATGATGACAAACATCATTTTATTCCTGAAGCTGCAGAGGTTGTCATCCCCCAACTGTTAATAATTTCTTTTTTTTCACTGAACAGAAGTTACTATTTCTTCAGAATTGCTAACTTATTTTTCTTTTGAGTGAAATCTTCTGAGATTTAGTGAAGAAATAGTTACACAAGCTGAAATAGTTTAAAGTGTTTGCCGTCTTGTGGAAGTGTTTGACTGAAAGAAGTTGAATAATCCATGTAGCTGACCTAGCAATTTAGAAAGGCAATGTTGGTGTGCAGTTCAACTCAGCCTGAGAATGTATTATGGCCTCTGATACATTCACTGCACAGTAGTTTTACAGCAGTGCTTAAAGCTGTGTATTTGTCAATGTGGGTCCGAAACAGAACCTTATGAAGAAAAGCTAGGATATTTGAAAAGGTAGAATATTTGCTTGAAATTTTGAGATTTGAGATGATCTTTGAATGGTTTCTATTATCTATGTGAATAGACAAACATGCACTGTTATTTCTAGACAGTTACAAAGTAAGCAAGAAAACTGCTAAGTGTTCTCTTGCTCAAAGTCTCCCCTGAGATCTTGGCCCCACTGGAAACTGTGGAGCCAGAATCTCTATTTCTGATACTGTTCTCTTGCACTCCCTGAGTTTCTCTCATGAGAAGTAAGATTAATACAAAATAATGACAAAAAATACTATGTGGACACAGCTTTTAGCTTGAAAAGTTGCAATAGGAAAGTGTTTCCAGGAACATTTAATTCAGATGGATTTAAACATGGCATTTTAGCATGTTCCTGTAAAGCAAAGCAATGGTATTTATCTTCTCATTGTTAACAGATTAGGAATTTGTCTCAGGGAAATCTGGCAGTTCAGCAGTTTTTAGAGCAGAATGACAACAATTAGCCCTATGAAGTCTAAAATTTAGTTATAAAATGGGATGTGTACAACATGAGGATATTAAGTTTTAGTTTAAGGTGTCTATCCAACAACACAGAGGTACTGCACAGAACAGGTATAAATCAGGACAACTGCTCTAGCTGTGACCAGCACCAGCAGTTCAGGTGAACAAGACACTAACAGTGAGAGGTCAGAGTGACCACATCCGTATATCTCAGTTTAGATGGGTAACAAACACCACCAACCTTTTACAGACAAGTGTATTTCTCCTTATTTAAGCTGATCAGTGGTCATTATCTGAGGCAGTATCACCTGCTGGATCCTTCTTCATATAAATAAAATAAATTGTTAGTAGCGCATTTCCACTTCTTTGCTGCTTCTCCAGATGCACCTAAACTGTTAGAGAAGGCAGGTGTAATCTGGAGCTTTCAGATAAGCCGCTCATACAATCATTATCTTTTCTCTTCTTGCTCTGCCAACACATAACTGAATCATCTAATGAATCACATCTGTGCAGGTGCTCTAAAAGTCTCATTTTATTTCAGAAATACTTGAGTAGGCTTCACCTGCAAAGTGTTTGAGGTCTTATTTGGTCAAAATAAGAGTTCAGACTGGTGTCTTCCTGTTGGCCCCTTACTTCAGCAATATTTTGAACAGATAGAGAAGATGAGATGAAGCCCATGAGTGTCAAATCAGAGTATCTCAGAACGTAAAAAAAGTAGATGAAAAGTGCTATAGGACTTCTTAAAAATGTTATCAGAATGTTGTCAACTTATAATGAAAGGATCAGTGCACAAAAATAAAAACCCCCCAAAATAAAGCACATCACATAGATAAGACATCATTGTTATCTATGAATAAAAGAGCACAGAAAGAGCAGAACTCCTTTTATTAATTATTTTTGTATTTGTATTATTTTCCTTGAAACAATAGGGAATTCTGTGTTAGTTTCAGACTGAGAAATGGTACTTTAATCTCCTGTCAGTGACAGCCAGCAAAGTCAATATATACTTCTACTCTATTCTTGAATATACAAAATATGTATTTCTAAGAGTACAGCAACAAAGAATTAATTATTTCGCTTTGTAATCTACAACTTTGCATACATACTTTTAATACTTCTATCTAGAAGCTTTTGTTTTGCAGTGATATGGGCAACGGAAAATTCCTTTGTACCAGGGAACTTTATTAACATCTATGTATCAAACCATTCTTGGGAGAATGCGCTGCAACTGACTGCTGTCAAAAATTAATAATCATTGCATGGGGTCAGGAGGAAAGGGTAATAATATATTAAGTAATACAAAAAGGTTTCCTGTCAAGCAGTAAGCAAAGAACTTTGACAGAAACAGGACTGAGAGAATTCTTGTGTACAAATATAGTCCTATAAACTAGAAATGTTTACATTTCTTTTGATGAAAACTTCTTAATTTTTCAGCTATCTCTGTATAGGAACTTAACATATTGATTGAAATGTTGCAATGGAGTGTGGCTGCTGAACTCTTGAATTTTGGTATTTTTGTATCAGTGAGAGGGTTGAAATTAGATGATCTGTAAGTTCCTTCCAACCCAAACCATTCTGTGATTGTGTGATACCAGTTTTAGCAGCAACTTAACCAACTTTCCTATTGAAAATGCAATATTGTGGGAAATGAAATGTCATTTACACTATTTGTCATTAGTAACGTAAAGCCATAACAATCATATCCTTCCATGCATGTTCTCTTTAAACATCAGTCTTGAAACAAGTATCCTCTTTTATTTGGAAGTACTATGATAGTGTCAGAATTGATGACAAAGTTTGGTATAGCAGTAAAAAGCTGAAGCAGCAAAAACATAAATAAAAATATATTACAGTAATTCACAAGATAATTGTGTGGGTTTTTTTTTTTAAGCATTGGTTTCTTTATCCGTCTAGCTACTTATTGCTGTGACAGTTACTGACACATGTCCTGACAGAAATGGAATTTTCTAGGCAGCATGACTGAGCAGTCGAGCACTCAGCAGTTACTGAACTGAATGTTTCCTCTCTGAAATAAAGCCATGGGGAAAATAGCCATCATTCCTGTCAAGATCCAGCCCAAATAGTTTACACAAACAGCACATTATTGGCACATAAATCTGCAAACTCAGACACTAGTTTGAGTAAAAACACTATGTTAACCTTTGAGACAATTAATTGTCCCTTATCACAACTTTGTGTCACACTTTTTATGGTATTATTCATTCAAGTCTCTTTATAACACTTTATAAACACTTTTAAAAAATCCATACTCTTTAGTTCTTCATGTTCTGCAGAAATAAGGTAGCAAATTTTGGGAAATGGTGCAGAGAACCAGAAATTAATCTATTCCTACTCAGTTCTGGTATCCTGTTAATTAATCAGCTTTGGAAAATCAATCAAGCAATATCTTGAACTTTGGCATATTCCATACCTATCAGGACTATTCAGTTTATTCACTATAAACTGTGAAACCAAAAAAAACTTGGCAACTTGTAGTTGGATGACCAACCAAATCCTAAACAATGGAAGAAGGCTCAGAATCACAGAATCATTTAGGTTAGAAAAGATGTTGAAAATCATTGACCAACCTTTTGACTGATCCTCACCTTGTCAAATAGACCATGGCATTAAGTGCCACATCCAGTCATATCTCGAACACCTCCAGGTATGGCGACTACACCACCTCCCTGGAGAGCCCATTCCAATGCTTTACAACACTTTCTGTGAAGAAATTTTTCTTAATATCCCATCTAAACTTCTCCTGGCACAGTTTAGGGCCATTTTTTCTAGTCCTGTCACTAGCTGCCTGGGACAAGAGGCTGACCCCTACCTTGCTACAGCCCCCTTTCATGTAACTGTACAGTGATAAGGTCCCTCCTGAGCCTCATTTTCTCCAGGCTAAACAACGTGAGCCCCCTCAGCTGCTCCTCATATGATTTCTACCTTGGAATACCTGAGCACAAGTGATGTACCTATGAAGCTCAAGGAATAATGTAGGGGTGACCACAACTGTTGTAAAGGAAGTCAAACATCGCAACATAAAGGGGACCAGGAGACCAGGGCATAGGATTTGGTTTAGATACATGGCTGTATAAGTTGAGTGAATCAACAGGTATATCAGATGAGAAGATGAATTGTGTAAAAAAACTTCTCTGAATTACTTGGGGAAAAAAAAAAAAGGGTGAATTCCACTCTGACCAAGCCAGACCAGCATGGGGCAAATGTATAAAGCAGAGCCCAACAAGGAGTATAAAAACTGAGCAACCAACAAAATGAACTTTGAAGAGAGCAATGGGCTTCATCTGTATTCAACCCATGTATTCCTTCCCACTGGGGACAACCAGTATCATTATGGTGAGCATATTTTAGACTGTTGATGAGAATCAGGTTGGTATTTTGATCCAACTGCATGTGCTTGTGTTATGATTTTATCACATGTCTGTTGACTCTAATAAAATCTTTTGTAATGTCAAATAAATTTAAATAAGTACATTTAGTATTAAGACACTAAACCCTCCCTGTGTGGAATATCTAAAGAACTTGCTTGGACACTGACAGGATGTTAAGAGATTGTTGCTCTGAAAATTGCTAAACTAAATACCACTGCATGTATTATAATGTGGTGTCATGATTTTGACAGACCAATAATAATAATTGATTGTTAAAAATAATGAGGCTAGTAGAATGGACCAGACTTATGTTTATGGCATTGCAAAGTCTGTCCAGGAAGTTTTCTTCTAAAGTTTAGAAAAAAAAAAAAAAATCTTAAAACCAATCAGTGATAGCTATTACAGAAACCTCACAACAGAAAAAACAAAACCCAGCCCCAGAACCTTTGGTAGCATCAAGGATCTAGTTCAATTAAAAGACTTACCAAAGTTATAAAAAGACAAGCTGTGAATGTCCTGATACCTTAAAGTAGTCAAATACCCGAAAACTTGGAAGAAAATGGAAAACTATGAAGAGACAGGTATCTAGTGATCTGTGCATTATCTCCAAATTGAAAGGTTAGAAATTTTATTTTGATGTCTTCAGGGATTTGAAATTTAGACATCTGCATCCAAGAAAACATTTGAAAACATCAGTGCTCCGTTGTTGCTTCGCTGGAGTAGTATTAGCTCAGTTATCCTCTGAAACCACATCTAGTTTGTGAAGGATGTAGAATCCAGAATCATTTAGGTTGTAAAATGCCTTTAAGGCCATTGAGACATGCAAACCTAACACTACTAAACCCACCACTAAACCATGTCTGCAACTGCCACATTTTTAAATACCTCAGGGAATGGTGACTCAACCACTTCCTTGGGCAGCCTGTTCCAATGTTTGACAATCCTTTCAGTAAAGAATTTTTTCCTAATGTCCAACCTAAAACTCCCCTGGTACAACTTGACATCATTTCTTCTCATCCTATTGCTTGAAACTTGGAAGAAGAAACCAACTCCCACTTCATTACAATCTCCTTTCAGGTGATTGTAAAGAGCAATAATGTCTCCCCTGAGCCTTCTTTTCTTCAGGCTAAGCAGCCCTAGCTCCCTCAGCTGCTCCTCATAAGACTCATTCTCTAGACCCTTCATCAGCTCTGTTGCCCTTCTCTGGACTTGTTCCAGAACCTCAATGTCTCTTTTGAAGTGAGGGACCCAGAACTGGACCCAGGATTCCAGGTACAACGGGATCATCACTTCCTTAGTCCTGCTAGCCACACTATTTGTGATACAAGCCAGGATGTCATCATCCTTCTTGGCCACCTGGGCACACACTGGCTCATGTTCAGCTGCTGTTGACCAGCACCCCCAGGTCCTTTTCCATCAGGCAGCTTTCCAGTCACTCTTCCCCAAGCCTGTAGTGCTTCATTGGGAATGTTGTGACAAGCACTTGGCCCTGTTGAGCCGCACACAACTGACTTTTGTCTATCAATCCATCCTGTCCCGATCCCTCTGCAGATGTATCAGTGTGGTGCTCCTAGCCACATTCTGCATTTAGTAGCCAGATACCAAAGGATATTCTGCTAGAGCCATTCTTTCTGCTGAATGTAAGAGATGCAGGACCATAATGAAGCAAGGGTGAGGGAATATATGTCAGTAAACCAATTTAGATCTTTTCAGCTATGCTGAAAGCCCTCCTCAGTGAGGCCCTGTGAATGTCAAAGGAAGCATGAAATATCTCCAGTGCCAACTTGTATGAGTCACATAAGGGTGATTAATTGATTGAAATCCATATGCATTCTTAACCTTTCTTGTCTCTCTGTTTAACTAATTGCTCTTTAACATTTCCTTCTTCACATATCCCTGGTGAATGCATTACTTAGAAAACTTCATAGAATTTTCCTTTCTTCTTCTCTAACTGATTCTACTTTGTTTTCTGCCTATGATGTAGTGACTACAGAGTACATGCTCTTTACCCTTATGCAATATTCTGTGCTTTAATTCTGATGGGCTGAGCTTCATCTCAGCTATCATTAGTAGTGTAAAACCTAGTCACATACATCCAATCAGTCATCCTGGCTTCCTGCCTTCAGTGGTAAATGACACTGAGAAGGTGATACGTTCCATCTCTTAAAGACATCAGTCTTGCAGTAGGATGGCTTGACTTCTGGAATACCTTGTCTCCCCCTCTCTTTCTTTCTCTCTCTCTACTATCTAGAGATGAGTTGTTTTTTAGGCTGTACTCATAGTTTGGCTTCCAAACATCTAATTTTAGTTGAACTGCATTATTTGCCTTGGTTCTTAGACACCATTAATGTAGTTGAAGATACTCTGTGTTTACAAGACTCAAAACCGTTTTTTGAAGCAAGCCATATAAATGTCAAAACCCTAATTTCTCTAATCAACATGTATGAATTAATTGACTGTTTGATTTTTACCCCATGATGCATTATTAGTATTTATGTATTTCTCCAAATGAACACTATACAGAAAACAAGGCACCTGAAAGAACTTATTTTTTTCCCTGCAGTTACTATACATACTGATATACAACAGCATGTGACTTTAGGACTGAAATTCTTGATTCAATAATTGACTATAACAGGGTATTTTTTAAATAAAAATGTGTAGATTTGCCAGCTTTACATGGAAGAATGTTTCAGGAAATAAAATGAAAGATGACAAATCAGGAATGGTCTAAGAAGTAAATAATATATTCATACCAGACATCAAATGTCATGTTAAAAAAAAAAAAAGTGAGGTAAGAGGCAAAATTTAACTACTTGTAGAAAATCCTTTTAATTTCAACTTCCTTCTTGGAATTAGTCAAACATTTGGCTTTTTCTTTCTTTGTTTGTTTGTTTGTTTATGGGCTGTTATTATTTTTTTCGTTAAATCCAATGAATAATTTTCCATTTCATCTTCATTCAGTTTAACACTGAAATGTTAGGCAGAATGATCTGAATATTTGCGGTGCAGCACCCCATAGCACAAAAAGCAGAGACTGCTGGTTCCCAGGTAGAGCTCTACTCATGTCAGATTTGTGCCATTTAATACGGAAAGCTCCACTTCACCTCCCCACCTCTCCTTCTCTCAGCGGATAAGTATTGATGGAAGTACCGTGCCAAGTTTTCTTCCTGTGCAGAAGGTACAGGTAATGCTGAACTTCAGAGACTCTGTTTCCTGTTCCCACTCACTTCTCTTCATGCTAACCAGGGTCTACCATCTGTAGGGAGGGGACCCTGCAAGAATGGTGAGGTCAGCGACAATTTTTTATAGGGATCAGAATAAAATTTTTACATATAGCAGGAGCTTCTAAGGCTATCACAGATCTCTTTTCAGTGTTACTGTATTTTTCTTTCCCCTTTTATCAATGAACAACAGTAACAAGAACAATAACAATGATAAGCAATAACATTTCTTCCCAAAGTGTCATTAATAAGAATTAAGAATTTTAACACTCTGAGACCATACCAATTTTTATAATATGTGTTTACAATAAGACTGATGCAGATAATGTAATTTTCAAATGTTATTACTTGCAAAGAAAAACAGTAGCACAGACAGACTGGTTCTCTTTATGCTTTATCCGTTGTTTTTCTATCTAATGAGGTAAAAAAATAGAGTAAATATTTATATATATTGCAAAAAATGTCTGCAATGTTTATTTTGATATGACATATGTTCTGGTGTTTTTTTAATAGAACTTGTAGCAATATCAAAAATCACAGAAATGCAGAATGATAAATTAAGACCAAATAAAGCATGAAACCATAAAATCTGAAGTAAATGGTATTTGTTTTGTGATCATTGAGTGGCATATTCTGTGATACAGCATTGTCTATTGTTATGTCATTACTATGCAGTACCTGTCTTACTGCAGACTTACAAACTATTTTCATTATCTCTCATTGCAATATGCTTTTAGTAAAAAGAAAAAAAAAAAACAATATTTAAATTATTTTAGAACAGCCTTTCAACATTTCATAAATGCTTTGATCATGTTTAGATTTAGAAAGAAGAGACAACAAACCCAACAAGTCACAATTGATATTATAGGATGACACAAGAGGACCTCTCTACTTTTACATCTTAGATCCATTTTTTTTAGACAAATTTTCATTTATAGTTGTCAGGAATAACTAGTTTTCTATGGAAATGCACGGACAGCAGATTTCCTACAATACCACATTCAGCTATTTTAAATTCTAGCTAACACTAAACATAAGCATGAAGCAAAAGAATGGATATTTTAATTAGCTTTTTAGGGTAACTTTTGCTAAAAAATAATTCAGGGCATCAAAGTTGTAGTGAAATGTTTCAGAATAATGTCTTTTTATGCACTATAATGTTCTGTGTTGTCTCACATTCATTAGATAGAGAATTTTAAAAAAAAACATAGCTTGTCCTTAGCATCTTCTGTGATGCATCTTTTCACCACTATGAAAGTGTATCCACTAATTACCTAATAGCTATTCTAATATGAAGATAAACAAAAGCTAATTAAAATTTTCAGTTGCAGTTCTTAACATCAAAATATTCTTATGTTGGAATAAACTGTGCAATACGGATTTTTCTTAAAGAAGTATGGAAACTTTGTGACCCAATTCTGTAAATATAACAGCTTTCCATTCACTGGTTGCTCAGAAAAGTGAGTGCCTTGGAGACCTCTAAAGTATATTGATGGAACACTCTCCTGAAGTCTAATGTAAGCCTCTGTGTGTTTGACCACAGAGCAGAAATAGAAAAGATTTTTAAAAAGGCAAAAAAATAGTTTAAAAAAAAATAAACTGATATGGAAATCTATTTCACATTTTTAAGCAGTTTTTTATTACACAGTAATCTGTCTATACTAGGTATTTATAGCATAGCACTAAATTGCTAACTAAATGTTGAAATTAATTTTATACAACATTAATGATTATTGTTAATAATTTCCTAGCAAAAATGTTAAACAAAACATGCAATATAGACAGTACACAGATCAGTTACACATTTTAAAAAGACATTGCTAACACAATTCTTCCTAGAACTTGACTGAGGGTGTGTATCACAGTGTTTCAAGCACCCTACTGCATCCTATTTTTCAGCTCTTTCCAGAGAGTGATTTTAAATTATTTAGAAAGATGATATTTCTTAAAAGCTTTAGTAAGCATATCCTGCTCGTTTTGTCTGTGCATTCCACCTTTATGAAAATTATTCAATCATCTCTCATACGACGTCTATATCAGGCAAAACACTTGCGTTACAGTTTCTACTAAATTCATATTGGCTTAAGACTGTAGACAGTGAGGGCCATCAAAATGTTTCCAGCACCCAGGATTTTGGTGGAGACAAAATGTCTCTCTAGACTTGAGAGAATATAGAATTAAATATTGAATTTATTTCTAAGTAGGGTTTTAGCATTTATATTATTGAAGGTACAGTGGAAAAATATGGACAGAGTGCCCCTAATGTGCTTATCAAAACCAAATTTTATAACATCTCTGGTAATATTGTCACTATCTTCCAGGTCTACTAGACTGTAGTGCTGTACCACCCTCATTCATAGCTGAATACCCCAAACCAACTCATTAATTATTCCATGTCATTGAGATGCACATAATCTACAAAAGGTTTCATTGGCTTCTTCCCATGAGAAAAAATTGACTTGCTGAATGATTTTTAAGCATCTCTTATTACTTATTTTGTAAGTACACCTGTTATCTTGAAACTGTTGCATTTAAAATCTTGATACGGGCAAAGGAAATAGACCATATACGGAGTGAAGAACTTACTGTTGAACAAAAATCTATCTTTTTAAAAATCATTCTAACAGGTAAAATTATTGAATTCAGATGGAAAGCTTCATTCACAGGAAGATAAAATAGTAATGCAACCTCCTGTCCTCCCTGGTATATGTCTTCTAGTGCAATGCTCAATTCTTGAGGTATTCCTCTGGGTCTCAAGGCTTGCACATCAGTATGCCTTAAGCAGACTGCTAAGGGGAAATTATGACATGACAACAGCATCCTGATATTGAATACCTAATATGCTTACTTAATGATAAGAATTGTTCTGGAAATTATGTTCTAAACTTCTCTAAGTTGGTATTCTAAATGAGGAGATACCTACAAATTGGAGGTGAAAACAGACATTAAAAAAGTGTGGTAGAAATTATATCCTTCATGATAAGATATAAAATTTGTAATAGTGATACTACTTTTTAAATACACAGCTATGCCTGTCCACATATAAGTAATCAGACAGCAACAGGAATGCATAGAGGAGTGCAGTCTTTAGGTTGCTTATTTTTTTATATTTTTCATGTTTTTTTCAGATTCTATTCCTAAATTATTTCCTTTAAATATTGACTTCTCATTGTTAAGGCAAAATTTTGCCTTTTTAGAAACTGATGCTGCATTTTATGGCTCATTTTTTAAAACGTGGTTTATATCTTTATTTTTTTCCAGCTTTCCATGTGCTCTGATTGCATATTGCATACTCCAGGGTTCCCGATTCACTCATG
The DNA here is from genome assembly GCA_013397865.1 of Struthidea cinerea. NCBI lineage: Eukaryota > Metazoa > Chordata > Aves > Passeriformes > Corcoracidae > Struthidea > Struthidea cinerea. The sequence continues at coordinate 101,660 of VZTI01004541.1, forward strand.
AAATTTTGACTTTTCAAATGTATACTAATGGCAATCTGCTCTATTTTTCTTTAGAAGCTTCCATCCCTGAAGTGCCCTTAGCATTTCCTGGCTGTTTTAAAATCACCTACGTCTGGATGTCATTCGATATTCTGCAAACAATCAGTAAACAGGGAAAAAAGAGGTTGGTTTGTTTGTTTGCTTCCAAAAAGATGCTGTGTATACGCTATCTTTGCTTAAAATACATTCTTTATTTAGAACAGTAGTCTGGTATGTCTCCATGGCTTTTTTAAATGTTGAAAGTTCACTTTTCAAGGTCAATTTTATTGTACTGGAGATCTTGAACTCAACAACATTTCTGTTACTCTTTTCTGTCCCATCAAATGAGATCTCTGCCTTAGTAAGGAGTAAGAATATCGTTTTGAGTTCAGTGTATTTAATCTCCAATCCCAGCTCTTCTTTTAACTATTACAAGTAGGCTGTGATCTGACCATTCTTTGAAGAGCTAAATATTAAATATATTACTACTAAACTGCTTAAAAATTGATATTTTTCTTCATAATAGAAAAAAAATTGTTGGAAGGGCGCTGCAAGAAATTCCATCTTCACAAGGTTTTCCTATGAATTAATCCCTACAAGGGACAACCAAAGCATAGGATTTTCATATGTAAAATATATCTTCTTTTCTGGCTTTGTGGATCTTATTGTTCCATCCATAAGAGTGGCATTCAGCATTTTAAAAGTAGAGAGAATGTCAGCAATTAACCTGAGAAATCTTTCAGTGTTAAGATGAAAGCTTAGTCTTTCATTCTAATAACATGAAGACTTTTCTGATTATGAAAGGGCAATCAGGAGATCACGAGAGCACAAGATGGCTCATTTTCTTGCTATCGAGGTCACACACAGCAGAAAAGGACTGGGTATCCAATAAATTCTTTTTCACAAAATTTGTTCAATGCTTTGCTGTTACTTCTGAAAGTGTTAGTGAGATACCTTTGGAACTGAAGTTCTGGAACCCGAGTGGACTGGTGTGTGGAAAACTTCAAAGAATCAGTTTTGGATAGGGAGTTGGACTATCAAACACTGATCTCTTTAGGGAATGGAATGATTCAGCCTTCTCACAAGAATTTGAATGATGTGTAAATGTTCCAGGCAAGATTTCAGTTGAAAGTTATACTAACCGAGGCATAAAAAAAGTAAAGATACTGAGAATCTGGGCATCACAGTCAGAAGTGCTTTTTCACAGTTTTCTCTCAGGTAGCTGGAAACTACCTTTGGCAATTTGGGTTTTGCTATAGTTTGTGGAGGTTTTTTTGGTTTGGTTAGTTTTTTGGGCTTTTTTTTTTTCGTTTGTTTTTGGTTTGGTTTGTTGTTGTTGGTGCTCTTGTGTGGTTTTTTAATAAAGGCAATTTCTCTTTCGCTTATATTAATGCTAAGAAACCTAGGTCACCCATTTGTATTCTTATAAGTACAATGTAAATACAGTGAATTTTGAAGGGTGAGAAGTAACTGTGGATGAAATTCAAACAGCATAAACAATCATAATTAATTTTTCAATATGACTTTCCTATGAAATAATAAAACAAGAATGGTCTGTAATAATTGATTATAATGGGTACGTTCTACTCACTTTAAAAAAGACAGTATACAACATGTGAGTGCCCAGACTTCAATCTAGGTAGACTAATAGTGAAGAGTCACAAGAACGTTTCTTTATAACCTGAGACATGTCTGACAGAGATATCACTGTTAATGACTTTTTCAGAAGCTCATAAGGGTGTTGTATATTTGTGTGGTTTTCCATTTTTAATGGAAGGAGTGCAAAGAAAAGCAGTGGTTAAGGTTACCATTCACTGTGAGAGACAAAACAGACTATAAAAATATTATATCACACGGGGAAATCAAAACTACTTGAGAGACATGTACATCATTACAGAGAAATTACTAAGGGAATTATCTGAAATTTGCTGGTAAAGCACATTTTGATCATCCCATACTTCATTTTCACATCTTGATACACAAGCAGGAGGATCAGACATGATCATACAAACCAGAAAGCAATTATTGCTTTCAGAACTAGTTATCAGTATTTACTTTTCCATGCCACTCTTTCATTACAGTTTATCTGCTAATTTCTCTGTCCCATCTCTGACTTATTAGCATGTACTGCAGGCCACAATCTGCAGGCTATCAAAGATGTATTATTAACATATTGGATTTCATAAAAGGCAAATTACAAGTGGAAATACTAATGAAAGAGATTATAGGCACTGCATAGATCAATATCTTAAATATAGGCTGGGAAAAGGTGAATTAGGGTGAAACCTGAAAACTTAGGATACTGCTGGTTATATTGGTATGATTACATGACATGATATAGTTTCAATGCCATTTTTTAGCAGGGGATTACACTAACTGAGCCAGAAGACACTTCAGAGCACTAGATCCATTTTCAAAAAAAAAAAAAAAAAAAAAGATTCTTTAAATAACACACTGTACAAAAAGATTCCCTTCCTCCTTCTGTTGGAGACAATGATCTAGAATTCAGTGTTCCTGCTGACAGTCTGTCATTAACTCATACAGCTGTGAAGTAGGTACAAGTACATCTGAGAGGTTCTGAGGGAGCCGTAGCTCTTTCTGAATCCAAATTTTTAATACAGTGTTTTATCTGCAAATAAGGACCATTAAGACTTTATGTATACCATTTTTGTATATTAAATTACAGAGAAGTTACTGTACTGCTGCTGTGAGATTTTAATAGAACTCTTGAAATCAAGGTGTATGATAAGCAGAAAATAATGCACTGCATTATATTAGGGGAAAGGAAAATTAAATTCCTGGTACCCAGCCAAAACTCACTTAACATCTAAGTAGTTAAAGATTAAATTCCCCACGGGACTGAAAACTTCAGTTTCATGGGTGTTTGCACAGTCAACACATCCTTTTTTTACAAATGTTAAATACTAGCCTTTTCTTCCTGATCATACTTGCAGAGCTACTGGTGTTGTTTACTAGTCAGTGTGTTGGAAATGGATAAAGAAGTTTGTAATGTAAAAAAGAAAGCCCAAAGCAAAAAAAAGCACAAAATAAATACATCCACAAACTTTATAGACCTCAAGTAAATGTAACTCTCTAACAAAATACTGACAATTTATCAAGAAAAAAATTTCAGATTAAAATTAGGAATAAGATTTAAAGATAATTTATAATGCTCAATAATAACATCTGATGTAGGGAACGTTTTCCTAATTATTTAAATATTCTACTTGGATATGGAGAAGAAAGTTTACTTCTGAGATTCAAAACCAGAAAAGGATTAAGGAGAAAGACTGTATACAAGCAAACACACCAAGAGAAACAACTCATACAGTGATAGGGGACAGGCACTGAGTTGATAGTTCCTTTTCCTTTCATTTTTGCGTTTATTTATTCATGATATGCCAAAGTCAAATATTGGAAACCTTTTTCTGTCACCGTGTTATTGCTGCTTCTTGCTTTACTAAAATCCAGGCCTCGGTACACAACAATACCTGATTCTGCCATCATCTGCTGTCTGCTGCCTTGAGCAACTGACAACATTGCTTTGCTTAAAACTGCTCTGTTCCTGCCTATTGTGGCAGAAATCTCTCTGCTGCATAGATCTTTAAGAAAGCTTGTTCTGACTTCTTGACTTTTAATAAAAAAGGAGAGTGGGATTCTCTTTGTATCACAGAAAATCTGATAAATAGTCTTTAACTTTCAAACCAAATAGTTGTTTTCCATATTGCATATGCTGCTATAGAGTAATAAATTCCAGCATAGGCATGCCAAGAAACTCTTCCAACTTAAGTTGCTCCAGCAGTTCAAAATCCAACAATGCTAAGATCCAATATTCCTTTCCCCTATGCTTACTGACAGTTTGGAAGAAATAATGAAAATAGGATTAAAACCTGAAAATCTGTTAACTTTGTTCTATAAATGATTTCACTTTCATTCCTTCAAGGCTTTTCTCCATAAAATTTCTCGTGTAAAAAGCATACAAAAGTGGTGTCCTGGTTCTGGCCAGGACAGTGTTAAATTTTACGGTGGCTAGGGGTGGCCACAGCCAGGACTCAAAGGTTATTTTTTACCACCTCACATCACTGTTGGGGCAGGTGGAAGGGAGTCTCTTGTGGAGAGAAGGGGTTCCTTCCAGTCGAGTAAGTGTGGCACTGGTTCCAAACTGGAGGGAGTGGTTGGGTGGTGCCAGTTCCAAGGAGAGGGAGCAGCTGGGTCATTCCAGTTCTGAGCTGGAGGGAGTGGTCAGGGTGGCATGGCTGCACTTGTGTCAAGCTTCGCAGCGAGCATTTTTCCACATGAATCACTCTCGTGTACACTTTTGTTATTATTATTTTTGCTGTTGCTGTTCATTTTCTTATTTCATTGATGTCTCCAGTAAATTGTTTCTATCTCAACCCGTGATCTTTGCCTTTTGTGCCTCCACTTCTCCTCTCCAGCCAACCGCAGTGGGGGAGGGCAAGGGGGGAGCAGGCGAGCGGCACGTGATTTGGAGAGTCTCAGTAGGAGCACTTAATTGGGGAGTACCATTCCTAAACCATGACAAGTGGGTTTTGATTGAGATTTTTTGTTGTTATTTTGTTAGGTTTTTTGGGGGATTGTGCTTTTTGGGGGGGGGAAGGGTGTGTTTGTTTTTAATATATTTATATTGTATTTTCTTTAAAGTATATATTATCCTTGAGGCTTTAAGTAGGAAAAAAGATCAATTAAATACTCTATCTTCCTTGCTACTTAGCCACAGGGGTCGCTCTGTGCCCCTCCTCATGTTCATAACTTCCCGGTGTTGTCAGATATATCTTGCTTCACCAGTTATTCAAATTACTTACAGATAGTTTGTTACATCTCTAGCATCATAAAAACATCTGTCACATTATGCTGCACAGAAGTCAACGCTGACTTTGCTTCTAAAACTTAAGAGTTCTCTGGCAAATTTTGTAGCAATTACAGGTTACTTATACCTTAGTAAAATCTGAGTTTTAATTGAAATCTGTTTAAGAATTATCATAAGGAGGATGTATTTAAAGGCTAAACAATGTGATGCACTGATGATTCTAATTAAATATAACAAGAAAAAAATACTGTTTTCTATATCTGGAAAAATTGCAAAGGAACATTTAATATAAAACTATCACTCCAAAACAATTTGGTATAGATTATTTCAGCTATCATGTTCTGTCATCTGAAGGCGCCAGACAACATTTTAATAGAAGAGATGAACATTTAATGCACTAGTCATGTATATTGCACCAGGGTTAGGTTTGGAAAAAAAGTGGAGTGTAGAGGGTTTCTGAATTCTCACAGCATATTTACATTCAGTAATAATAATGCTCTCTAACATACAGAAGCTGCAATGTGTTTCATAGTCTGCAGAGTTTTTTAGCATGACAGTAAGCATACGCAGTTCTCTCAGCCTTTAAGAAGAAATGGGTTTTGTTTGCAGTAAAAGAAAGAAACCCTCAAGTCAGTGTTTATCACTATCTTCTCTCTTAGTTTTAACTGTTTTCTTGTTTTATACTGTATGACAGAGGGAAGACAGTTCAGATAATTTTAGACTCATGTTAATTGGTGGAGAAATAATGAAAAAGCTTTCATAATGCATATCAGAGTCAGAAAACTGTCATGCTGATGTGTAAGATCTACTCGTATCCGTAGCCAGTCCATTGTCTGTGTACGTTTCTTAAATATTAAGCCAAGTGTTCGGTCGCTAGAGGGCATCAAATCTGTGCCCTAAGAAATTATGAAAGAAAAGCTGCAGATGTTTTAATAGAACAAAGAGAATTTACATCTCTGTATGCCAAGTGCTGCTCTGCAGATCATAAACCAATTCATGTGTGTTTTTAAAGTCACTTTAGGGTAGTTGTTAGCCACCTCATAAAACTGTGCAACAGAAAGCCTTTAAGAAACAAAAAGAGGACACC
>VZTI01004541.1:110129-146286 GCA_013397865.1 Struthidea cinerea
AAAAAAAGTAAACCTTAAATTCCAGCATCAATATTTAGTTGTGTGGGTGAAATTTGTCTATTTTTCCAAAGAAGATAACTTTTTAGACTGTTGCACAGAACAAAGCCTTAGTTCTATGAGTACAGTGAGTTCAACAGATGGTGAATTGATTATCAGATTGAAATTCCAAGTGTTTTGATCTCTTAAATACTTATTTTGGCTTTACATTATTTTCTTACATCTTCCTTTGCAAACAGTAGCATATAAACTACCAGACTAATATTATGTCATACTCAGAATTTTAATACAAAGAGGAAGAAAAACTCTCAAAGACAGCCTGAATGAATTATTAAAACAGACTTGCTAACAACCAGAGTTGAATATTCTTGTATATTCTTCTCTAAATACCAAAATTTAGACAGAGAATTTCAAGGTTGCAGCACTGTACTGTAAATGAGACCAGTCCTTGAGACTAACAGAAGACACAGCAGAAAGTGTGGTCAACCTGACTAAATGGTCACTCACATTTTGCTGAGTCTATCTAACTCTGATAATTATTTTGTAGACACTTGCACACTTATCCTGGAATTAGCCCTGGAATTCATTTTGCTGACACCAACACCAATCACCACCAAGTTATAATGACTTTTTGGCCACTACTGACCTCAGGTGTGGATAGACAAGTCCACACAACATCAAAAACTTTGAGCCTCAGTCTAAGAAAAATCTTAAATATTTTTTAACAGAAGTTGATTTTTTCTGTGTTACTGATTATTAAGATATGGCAGTGTGGCTGCATGATTTAATGATTTCCAATGAAGAAAACAGTGGGAAAATGTTGTTGTTTAAACAGGTGATGACTAATCTGCATTTACTTACTCATGTGTTGTCTCCTAATGTGGTCCTGCCATTAGTACTCTAAAATTGAGCAAAGAAATTACAGAAAAAAAATAAGGAAACAAATCAACCCAGAGCAGTTACCAAAGTACAGCTTTTATTCAGAGAAACTCAGTGTTGATACTTCTCTGAGTATAAATTAAAACTTGGAATTGAGGTGGATTTTAGAAGCCTTTTTTGCAAAAAAATTCTTTCCGTGGTTTCTCTTCTTTACACTCAAAATCAATGTCTTCTTCTCTAGTGTTTACATTTGTGCATTTTTGCCATATGTTTTGTTTAATTTCTTCCAGTATTTTTTGTTTCTATAACAACTTTATGTAATGATTTCTTTTGTGTAACACATGGAACTACGCTCATGAAGTCACAGACCTTTTCAGTAAAGTTCCTTCTATTAGCTATTAAGGACATCAGGTGCCTGTGAGATTCAAAGTTCTTCCTTGCATTTGAAATTGTGAGGCAGATAGACAGAAAATAAAGTGCAACTGTTTTTCATTAGTCAAATGTTATCAAAAAGACAGCTTGGAACCTGTAATGGTACCTAATTTTTTAGTGCAAATTAATTACACCACCACCCAGCAGGCTATGGACAGGAAAGTGTAAAAAAAAAATCAGATAAAAAATGGGGTTTAGCTCCACCACCAAAAATAAGATTATTTCAAAGAATACAAAAAAATTATTTCAAATAAAATAATTTATCATGTTGGTTGGCCAGCATGTTGGTAAATAAAGTCCAGAACAGAGAGACATAGTTTTCAATTTAGAGTATTGCAATGTAAAGCAGTAAATCTGCCTATGTACCTTGTACCACCATAGGAGATAACAAAACCACAACAAACAGTGACACCTAACTACCAGGTGTGAATACTTGATGGTTTAATTAACATGTAAGTGCTACAGTTAAATTATATAGTTGGTCTTGTAATAAAATTTGATAAAGAATTTATATATTTGCAAATAGAATAAGAAATTTGACTGATTTTGATTTGTTAAATTTTATTTTCAGCTTTAAAAAGATCTCCCCATACATGTTTATGATTTACATTGTTCATTTTAGGATTGATTATTTTAATTTGTTAGAGAAAAATTATAAGGAAAAAAACCCAAACAAACAAACAAACCAACCAAAACCAACAGCATCCCTTGACATTATTTTAATTATCTGCATGTTTTATCAAGGATTGATTATTCTTTACTCTCTAACTAATTAATGTAAAATCTTGGTTATTCTTTATCATAAAATAGAGCTTTCAGTATTCAGTAATTCTCACAGTGATTTACTTTCTATTTCATACTACCTCAACCTTCAGATAGATTTTCCTTGCAGTGCTGGACATATGGTCATGATGTTCTAACTTGCTTAGGATCATACTACCTTGCAGAACATAAACACAGGGATTCACAATAAAACCAGTTACAATAACTGGAAAAGAGCAGGCAGAATTATTAATTCTATTGATGTGTAATAAAGAGTGGGAAGATTAAAAAAGCAAAATATTAAAATGTTCATTTTGTTTGTCAGTGAGTTGAACCGTAAGGAAACTAAACTGTGTTCTATTAAATCATGCTGTTGTAAGAAGAATCATAAAAGGAAAAGAAATTGTAGTGGCATGTAGATATGCTAATAGCAATATATAGGGATTATAGTTTTATTATCTGTATTCAGTCTCATGACTCAATTTTAAGCAACACATTTAAACTGATTGGGAATTTTGAGCTGACATTAGGTTTTATCAGAGTCAAAGTCATAGAGATCTCTCTGACTCTTTAAAATTTCAAGAAAAACTAAAGCAAAAATGCATTGGCTGTGCTTGATTTCACTTAGATTGAAATATAAAAAAAAACCCAACAAAACAAAGAACAACACCTTTCTGTGTAGAACAAATAAGAAACATTTCAAGTCAGTTTCAGTTTGCATTTCATCTCACAAGCACGCTGCATTACATCAAACCCTGGGGTCCTTTTGTCCGTATTTTCCTCTTTGAGGGAAAAAAACCGGTGCAGTTGATTGAGCAATATATTTCATCATAGAAGGTGGCTCCTAGATATGGCTGGTTTTTTTTCCAGTTTTCAAAGCATCCATATGTCAGCAGGTATTTAAACTTTAATACTTCAGTCTAAATCCAAAGTCCCCCATGCATTGTTGTGACATTGGAAGTTCAGGATAGAATAATTTGGAAAAAATGCTTGTCATCTTTACCATTTTTACCACTGGTATATATGGTTTCTGTGAAGAGCAAAAAGCATACTGTGTACTTGATAACATACAATTTTTACAGTGTTGTAAAACTCTTTAATATCTAGTTATCAAGTAAATCCTTTTCAATGACAATGAATGCACTGATGCATCAGCAGTATAAACTCCACAGGAGTCATGCCAAAAGGAAACCAAGCCCCACAGAGAAAAATTGGAAGGGATTGTAGTCCTTTCAGATTTCCTTGAAGAAAGTGATCTGTCATTAAAAATTCACTAGTAGCAGTAAAAAATTAAAAACATCACTACACATTTTGAAGATCCAGAAGACGAGAATATGGGGATTGTTAATGAAGTGAATGGCATCCGAGAGACAGCTGACCAGACAAAACAAAGACATGCTAATTTCTTTCCTGAGGTTGCTTGCAGTAGATTCAATAAGACTGTGTTTTCATGACAGCTTTTAAAAAGGTAAAAATTTTAAATTATCCTGATGGTATTTTTCCATGTAGTATGCCCCTAAAAAATAGGGGTCTGTATATGGCAGGAATACAAATACACGTATCCCAAATTGGCTCCACTACTTTTATCCTATGCTTCATCTGCAGTGCAGGTATAATATTTAGCACACTTTCATAAATACGTAACTATTGCCATATATTCACGTGTATATCTATATATCTATATATCTCAGCCTCAGTACTACAATAATAGTTATCCATTCCTGCAGTGTAGTAGTTTATAAAAGGGATTTACCAGGGATGGAGAACCAATAAACACATACATCTCAAACAGAAAAAAAAAAAATAATTAAAAATTAACAATATCAGAACCATAATTAAACTCAGTGTAGCCTCAAAAATTGATATTACAGCAAAGTTTAAGTGGTGATATGAGAGAGGGAAAAATGAGTTGTGAGGAACGAAAGGGTAGAAAGAGTTATATTTGACACTGTTATTCAAAAAATGCATGAAGACCCATAGAACCAATTCATATACTTCCTGCATTATGCTTATATTTCTTAACTTTCAGTTTTTTAATAAACACCCCCTAATATTTGGATTTGGGGTATTTTTACTAAAACCTATATTGTTCTCATTGCTACACTTGTTTATAATTTACACAGCTGGACAAACTTGATAAATTTACCTAGCTTTTACTTTCTGTGAACTAATAAATCAAATAATGTTGCTAACAGCCTCACAAAAAACTGTCTAAAACTCTTGAATAATTGGAATGTATTAGGCTCTGGTTAAGAGCAAATTTTGCCTATCAGTTTAAAATCATACTGTCAATGTCTTAAGGAGAAATCTTCTCTGAGTGTCCAAAAAGTTTCAAAGCAGACACCTGAATATATGTAATGATGAAATGATCCAGAATATTCAGGTCATCCTTAATCTACATATCCATAGCCTCCTGTTGAATTCATTTTCATCTATAGCTGGCCTCCAGGTCTTTTTGGTGTCTATTCATGTTCTCCCACATGACGGTTAAAGCCAAGGGAAAAATATCTCCTCCATTACTACATGTAAGAACACTTTCACCTGTTTTGGTGCTTATCTTACCCCTAATAATTTTTCAATTCTAATTTCTGAAGGAAATAGAGTGTTATCATCTTTAGAGAGCTGTTGCAGTAAGTTTTCACTGGTTTAATGGTACTAATCTGTTTCAGGTTTTTTATGGTCTGTAAAGTTACGTATAAAAGTAGATATATATATTTCTACAACAGAGCATACTTCCTTGCCAGGGAGTGGGAGTGTATGTATAGATAGTCAGATATGCCTGATTATGTCCCACAATGAAAATATGTTAGTTAGTGTGCAAATGTTAATCACTTCACACACATTATTGAGTACCTTTGTTATCTGGGTGTCTATATATAGACATTGGACCTGCTTCTATTCTTATAAGTTTATTGTTTTGAAAGGACAGGTTTTCATATTACAAAGAATAAGTCTTAAATTTGTTTCAAAAGGCTTGCTGGCTTGGTGATTAAACTGTAACTTTTAAGAATTTTGGATATTTTTTCACACTATTAAATAGCACAAGAGGATAGATTCCTTAATTGCTGTCTTGCTGTTCAACTCAGGTTTACTTTGTCAAACACTGACTCAGAACAACCAGTCAATTCCTCAAAATAGCTGAAACCAACTTACAGCAAGGCAAGCCTGGGCTGTAACTGAGACCTTGCTTTTTCTTGTCCATACAAAGCCTTTGGCCTTTTACTAGTAATGGCAAAATTCATATTCACTTGCCTACAGCAGAGGTGACCTTGAGAATCCTAATCATAGTCTCTGTCTTGGTCACTTGCTAAAACAAAGCAGAGAGTTCTCTGAGCCTCCAGAGAAGCAAGAGTTATGTAGAAAATATCTGCTTCATTTGGTAACAGACTTTCTAACCTATTTATTAACATGTTTATATATTGTGTTAAGTCCTACTGTTCATGAAAAGACAAAAAAGCACTTTGGTAATCTATTGCTTGAAACACTGATTTCAAACAGACACCAACTCCTTAGCTTATTAACCTAGTTTTAGGTTACTTGCTTCATGTTACCACAAATCCTGGAAATATAACATGATCTCATCTTACTCTAATCAGAACCAAACCTTCCTTTGCCCATGAGCTCAAAGGCTGATCTTTTTTGAGCTGTTCATAATTCATGCTTGCCATCTGTTTCTACTAAAACAAACTAACAATTTTTTTTTATTTACAGATACATTTCTGGGTAGAATAGTATTAAAAAAAAGATTGAAAACATGATCTTTAATGGCTCAAGTTTTCAAATATGAAAAAAGAATTACAAGTGATTGAAAAACAATAAAGACCTTAATTTCATGTTGATTTTATTATATATCCTTATTCCTGTATTTCAGTAATTGTTCTGTATACACAGAATATTTATAGAATTGCATTTTAATTTTCTCATTATATCTCCACTCTATTTGTCTAGGCACTTATCCTCATAGGAATCAGTGGGTTTTGTTTGGGATTATGGAGAATCCCACAGTATTTAATAGCAATAGGCAGATCAGTTAACTGGGCTAGTGGGTGGGTGAATGGATTTAAGCTTCTATTTCTCACAGAGGTAACAACCTTAGGAAAGTTGAAATCTTATGCTAGGAGACAGGAAGAGACCAGGCAAAAATAATGTCTAAATGTTAGTCAGAATAAATGAGCAAAGTAAATTGTTGAAAAAAGGCAGGGCTTTGTTTTTTTTCTTTTCACTAGAGTATTACATGCTAAAAAATAGTTCCAAGAAAGTTATTACTTTCATGACATTAATTTTTGTCTCAAATTCCAAATTTATTTCCATTCCACATAGAAAATTGTTGTAAGGGAAAATCTATCTTAGATCATAATTGCCATGGTGGTTAAAAAATGATTTATTGTCTGTTTTTTCCTTTGAGGGGAAATCCAAAATAATAAAAAGAATGCAAACAATTGATCAACTTGATCACCAAATATCCTTACTTTTCCTGTTATATATTGATGTGGAAATCTGAGATTGTAGATTCGCAAACCAATTATGATGCTATTGTGAAAGACATTCATAACATGATCTTACAGTACTCTTCAGAAGCAAAATGTATTTATTTTTATGGCTTGGAGTTTTTAAATAAAAACGACTGTGAAAAGCCATAGCTCAAAAACTGCGTATAGCAGATGAAAAATGTTAATATTAATCTTCAATCTGCATTGTTACAATTTTGTGTTGCAATCCTATTTGTTTCTTTAGATTAAAAGTGAAAAACTTTTGTTTATTTATCCCTTTCAAATATCTTTATAGTGGAAGGCAGAATAAATGGTTTATTGAAGGAGTTCTCCCTATAAATGCATAGAAATAGAATGTGATAATTAGAAGAATAAGAGTCTCATAATCACAGGAAAATTAGACTTGAACAGGTGACTGTTATCTGGAGAAGTTATAAGGTGCTCATTCAACCTCCAGGGGAGGGTCTGACTGTCCTGTGGTATGCTTGTCTCTGACAAAAAAGCATGGAAAGAACTTTTTAGTAGATGACATTTCAAGAATGAGCAGAAAAAATGAATTTGTGAAATTCCTTTTTGTATTGTATTAGGTATGATTTTCACCTAGAGTGAGACATGACATTTCAACCTTTTTAAAATATTACTTTATGTTTATGAATCTTTGTTTAAATTCCCTACAGGACCTGTTGTGAAATATTGGCCCATTTTTCCTTCTCTAGTTCTTCACCATGAGCCTAGTAGTACATTCAGCTTTTTGATACAAGGAAGATAACAGAAAACTGTTATGGAGCTTGGGTATTCAGTTGCTAGCTGAAAAAGAACATTTTGCTATACCTCTATTAGACTTTCATTTACTGTACAGTGGCTTGACTTGTGACATAGTATTCCAGCAAAGAAAACATCTACCTGGTGCTTGCATATTGTTCTTGTATTCATTCTAATTAATTACAGATACATCAGTGTTCCTGCTGTTAGCAAGCCTTTAATAACTGCTTCCATGCTAAACCTTGTTTTCAGTGATTTGTAACCACTTCCCATCCTGATATTCTTGAATAATTTTTCTCAGCTTGATGCTACTTGAGGTTAGATATATTTTGATAAAGTTTCCATTTAGTAAAACCTTTGCCTTTTAAATTCTTTCAAGAACATCACTTAAGACATCCTGAAGCAGAAATGACTGATAGCTCGTATAATAAGCTCAAATCCTAGCAAGGAACTGACCATCACTGAGGAGAGGTCTGTTTTCTATAAAGAAATCTATGTTTTCAGTTATGTATCTTTGAAATTAGGTGACTGATTTCTTTTTGCTCATTGACAGTATAAAATGGACATAAGAAAGTTTATATTGCAAATCTTCTTACTTGGACACTGTAACACAATATTTTTTTTCCTGTGTGGAAAATATGTTATGATATTACTGTTCCTACAGTGTAGAAAACCAGTACATCCTACCTGTGTTTATGAACACGCATATATACAGAAGTGAATATTACACAGGGCTTATAAACCAAAACATTAGCTAAAGTAAGTGCTTTGCTAAGCTACAGACATTTCATCTAGGTTAACCTGCTAGATCAAGTTCATATTTGTATTATATTTCTACAGATTACTTAGTAAACTGTGGCCTCTAAAGGCTCAGTTTCAAAAAGAATTCATTTACTTCAAACCCAGACTGTTTAATATTGCTGAATGCTGAGTTGTAGGTGTGAATACAGCATTTAACTTCCAGTGGTCTAATTTGAAAGAGTAGTACTGAAGCACGTGATCATGAGAGAAACTTCACTCTCTAGGCGCAAAAATTAAAATAGAAGCTGCTGGACCTAAATTCCCTACCTTTTCTCTTTACTTCTTTGTTTTTCCCACCCGATTTTTTTTTTTTTTTAATGATTCATTTGCTTTGAAGAAGTCTTTCAAATAATTAATTAGCTTCTGTAGAGTAACATACTTACCACCAAATATTAAAAGCTGCACACTCAAATCCCCATGATAACTTAAAACGTTTAAAGCAGTCTACTAATTTCTTGAAAACCTAAACACATATCAAAGCTGAAAAGAGACTTATACTGTAAGAATATTACAATATATAATCAGAAAATTATCTGATTACCAGTATTGCTCATCCTAACTTCTTAATACTGTTTATTAAGAAGAGGTGGGCATCCAGTGTGGTGTTTCGAAATCACTTCATTCATTGGCTTTGTCTCTTATGAGACACGTATATGTAGATAATATACAAAATTCCCTTTAGATTTGTGATCTACATGATATCTGCAATGTCCTCCAATTAAGAAATTTACAGGGTCATCCTTTTGAAATGGTTTACTGATGGAACAGCAAGTTTTAAAAAGTGTGATCACATGCACTCTCAGTTAATATTGTTCTACAATAAGAGTTATATTATCCATTAGCATCAACTGAGCATCTCATTCCTTAATATACTTGAATGTCCATTAGTTTGTAAAAGCAGAAGGATCGATGTTCTAGAAATAATAACTCTGTAGAATGTTCAAAACACTTGAGATCATGTTTTCATTTTCAAAAAAAACCCAGAAAAAGTCAAGGACTTTTTAGTTCTAAGCATGCCTTAGGCTGGAAAACAAAATAGTTATAAGACATAATTTAAAGTCAGGTTTCCCGGCACTTATTGACTCTTTTTAAAAAGGCATCAGAGAAAGAAAAAAAAAACCAAACACCTAAGGCAGTTTTTTCTCCTAAGAATTTTTTTTTACATTCTTTTTTAAATGTGTGCATAATAAAAAAAAAAATAAACTTTTGCTTTTTATTCATCATCATAATCAGAGACAATGAAGAAAAAAGCATAGCCACAGAATCACTTATTTACAAAATCAAATGAGTGGCTCTTAAAAATACATAGTGGTGTTATATATGTTAGGAGAATGAAATATCCATTCATTAGTAATTTATCCATTATGAAAGAATGGATATTTCCCTGGAGGAATCAAAATAGTTGCTCTATTGTTTCTGTCCATGAAGAGCACAATTTTGGTCTCTTCTACATGTTTTGACTTCATACAGCAGAGTATGGTACAGAGATCCCTCAAAGTCCCTGCTAGACTGACAACACGGTCCTGAGGTGCCTTCCCAGCTTAGATCCAGGTACAACCCTGTCTGTATGTATGACATCAAACCTCTGCTAATAATAATCTTCTGCAAAGTGGGTGCATTTGTGTTTGAGCTGTTTCTACTGCCCCTTCTCCTGCCCACTCCCAAGAATTACGACAGCAGCCCACATGCTGTGGGAAGAAAGTCTTAGTGGAGAGTAAATGACACCCTCTCTGACTTTGTTCAGTTGACCTTTTACCACAAAGCTGAGGAATTCTTTACAACTGAGCAATTCATGATTATGTCACAGGAAATACTGATATTGGCCAGCCAGTATTTCTGTTATTTGAATACCTTACTCAATCCTACTTCTTGGCATATTCAGCTTTCTATTTGAGAAACAGGTAATTAATATCTTTTCTATCAACATGGGAGGGGAAGAAGGGGAAAAAGGTCTCCTTTGAATATAACCTTGCTCAGTTATACATGAGCAGATGGCATCTTCACCTTTTTACTGTGAACTTTCTAAAACTTTGCAGTAAAGTTTCTAAAACTTTATGTGCACAGGGCACTGCCAAAATTAGTTTGGTCACTTGCAACAAAGCAATTTACAGCTTTGAATAAATAGTTTCATAGTAAATCCTCAAGGGAAATAAAAAACACCTCTTCCTTCCACCCTCCCCAAAAATAAATATACCCAAAACACTCAAACCCAAACCTAAACAAAGAAAACCTCTTACCCTCCCACAAAAAAAATAAATATACCCAAAACACTCAAACCCAAACCTAAACAAAGAAAACCTCTTACCCTCCCACAAAAAAAAAAAAACAACCAACAAACAAACCAACCAACCAACCAACCAACCAACCAACCAACCAACCAACCAACCAACCAACCAAAAAACAAAACCAAGCCACTGATAAACCCCCTAAAATAACACAAAACTTTAAAAGTTCTTTTTTTTTTTTTTTAATCTCTTTTAAGGCAAGTTTAGAAGAGGTAACTGACCCACCAAAGAGACCTAAGGACATGAAGACTTTCCATTCTAGAAAACATTATCCATTATTCTGCAACTAAGTTTCAGCTTAATTTATGCCTGTCATGGAAAAAGCTTCCTGATGTCAGGTCTGGCTGTGTGTAGGGCTGTGCAGGGGGATCAAGCTGTGCTACTGTTTAGGATTCCTGCCAAACAAGTGACATTTCCCAAGAACATAAACAGAATTTTAAAAAGTTGTCTTTGTCCTTCTTAAACAGTATGTCTAAAGCGGACCTAAGGAAAAGAAGAAGAAAGAAAGATGACTTATCCTGATAGGGCTACATGGTTGGTAAGAAGAAAAATAACAAAACTATTCTGAGTAGGGAACAATGTTCCCTTTAAGAATAAACTATGGAAATTAATAGTTTGTCCTTTGTAAATGGCTTCATTTCCTATTGTCAAGCATAAAGTGTAAAGTAATTAGAATATTTTTGAAGAGAACTATTTAAATATTTAGCAGCATATTAAAACTGAAGAAAAGGGCATGACTGGATTTAGGGTTTGCCATATCTACAGCATGGAGGCATGGTTCAGTGACTCACCAGGGAGAACAGCAGCATGGATGACAGCATAATAAAGGACTTAAAACTGACCTGTAATTTAGCTTTTGAATACTCATAGAATAATTTAGGTTACTTAATTTTTGAATTTTTTTATATTAAAAAGCTCAAAAAAAAGTGTGTTTGAATTGAGACAGACAATAACAGATTCATTCATATTTTGGGGGTTGAAGTGAGTATAGCTCAAGTAAATTAGTACCTAAGCAAGGACAGGACCTTCATGCTCCAGGATATGATCTAATCTTTGACTAGAAAAAAAAAAAAAAAAGAAGGAAATGCTTTGAAGGGCTTATTCCAACTTTGCTGAGTTTAGCAATTTACAGAGAATTCCTCACCTTAGGAAATACATATACTATACTGAAAGCCAAAATTGTTCACTACCTTATCTATCCTCAGTGAAGAATAGCATCATTGTGCTTTGATCCTTCATGAAACTTTAGGAGTAAAACATTTAAATTTATGGACATCTAAACTGTGTGCCACTTGCAAAAAAAGTGAAAGATAAAAAGGTTAAAACCAAAAATTTCCATTTGATGGGAATTAAAAACAGTCAAGGGGAATATTAATTCCATTCCAGAATGAAGAGATTACTCATCTCCCAAATTTTGAAAGGAAATGAGAGAAGATGATAAAGTTTGAGAATATAACAGATAGTTCATCTAGAAACATTCAAAATGTGCTTAAAAACTGGATTTCTTGGTTCTGATCAGTCAGCTTTTGTTCCCACCATTTTTGGAGCTTATTAATATTGATACTGGAACAGTGGTTTTTTATGAGACACTTTTGAAATTTGAGACCTTGTTAGTAAAAGTTTACATCCTCTAGGAGAGGAGTATGGAGAGCAGTCCAGAGACTAAGAGCCCTACTAAGAGCTTTTAGAGACCCTAGAAAGTGTCAGATGAGTCTCTGGATCATCAGAAGATCTAGGTTTCTCTCTCCAAAGCATAGAGTTCAGTCTCTGCTTCTTAAGCTGCAGTTTTCGTGATTTGTAGACTGTCCTTCAACCAGCCTTTTATGTTATACATGAAATTCAGAATCCCTACTACAAAGTAGGGACCTGAGCCTGAACTGAAGTCAGGACTTCTGATTGCATAGCTTGGAAGTTTGGTCTTGTATTAGCAAAAAGACTCACATTCCAGTGTCTCGTTGTAACACGTGTTTATTACCACCTGCACATCTTAAATAATACTTCTTGAGAGGAAGATGAGACACAGTATATTGTGCTTAGAACCTACTGATCTGTACAAAGCCCTCTGTTCCTTGCCTTGTCAGATAGTCTCAGTCTCCCACATCTTGCTAGATGAAGTCCAAATCCTACCTGAAAGGAAACATTCAGCCCATGGCTCACTCCCACTCCCCACTGAGCTTAGATTGCTGCAGTCTTTTATGCTGAGCCTCAACCACAGGGGCAATCTGTGCCCACAAACAACAGCACAGTTTTTAGGCACAGATCTGTTCCCTTCTGCAGAAAGACAAGCTCTGCGTGATAAAGAAAGTGGGAGCTTTCTGCAATGAGGAAGCTCTCAGAAAAAAAATGCACAAAACAGAGCAACAAAATAATAATTAAAAACCTCTTTCTCTTTTGGTAGGAAAAGAACTCTTACACCTATTAATGATATCAAGATGATGAAATGTTGTAATTATATAATATTTCAGAGATATTTTTATTATGTTGTTGTATTAACTGCTGTACAGAATATGCAATATGACAGGTGCACATCTTTTTAATGTTAAAGATGAAAATCTGATAAAAGAAAAACTTGTGAATTAAAGATTACAGTAACCAGAGACTGGTAACAGCAAATAAATATCCCTAAAAAGATACTGGAAATCCTATTTCAAACAATTGAGTTCCCAGCTCTTAATAGTTTTGGGTTTCAATGACAGTTTATAGTAATGAGTCCTGTGAGGTTAGTCACCTGGACATTTTTGTAATCTCTCAGAGGATACAACTACAAGGAAAAAATCTAGTCAAGTAAAACAATTACCTTTATGTCTGTGTAAAAAATATAACTAAAAAAAAAAAAAAAAAAAAAAAAAAAAAAAAAAAAAAAAAGAGAATTATTTCTGTCATTACCTATTTTATCAGTGTGCATTTTTAAGGAAATGTTTAACAGAACCCAGGTTATAAAACACCACTGATTATGAAACACCTTTGATATGACTCTTCTAGATAAGCCAAGAACAGGACTAAAATCTTAAATGAGTCATCTTTTCATGTATAATTTATAATCAATTAGATTGCAAACAAAAAAAGTAATTGAGTAGCTTATTCATTATTAATTGAAAACAAATTAAAGGTTTTGTAAGTAGACAATGTGAGAAATTTTCAGTGAGCCCTATAAAACAAAGAAAATAGATTTTAAAGAGCTGTATTAAAAAAGTGAATTTAACCTGCATTCATACATTAATATCAGATTATTAAAGGCCTCTATACATCTTTCTCTGTAATTTGTTTCTTTCCTGAGCTCTCGTTCTAGCATCTGACAGAAAAACTTCTGCTACTTTGAAGCAAAATATTTCTCTTTCAAATAATTGAGCTATACGAAGAACCAAAATACATAATCCTTACAAAGTGGTAAATTTTGATAAACTTCTTGCCACCATGCTGTAAGGATGATTTGAGGCTATGGAAGATAGCCGTGTATTGAATTCTTTGTTCCTTGTCTTCTTTACTTGCTCAAAAGAAAATAGATGAAACAAGATGAAAGCATTTGAAAGGACGTCCATTGAAATTAAAAGTGAGAACAGAATGTTGCTCCTTGCTTCTCTAAGAAGAATTTAAAATATTCTCTTTCCATCACATCACCAGACATGTAGGACAACCTTTTTGGGAGCTCTAGATAGATTTTTGCTGCATAGATTTAATTAGTTGTTATCATCCCTTCATTGGTTCAACACTTTCATAGATGATATCAGGGCATCTTAAGTTCATGAATTTTAATAGTTCTAATAAATATGCAATGAAGTGACAGCAGTCTATTCCACTCTGGATCAAAGACACAGACTATCCTTCAAGTTCAGGTTTAATTCTTAAGTTCTTGTCTTTCTGAGATAATCCATTCTTCAAAAAAGAAACAAAATAGAGGGTTGTCTTTTGTTTGTTTGTTTGTTTTTACTTAGATAATAGTTCTTGTCTTGAACATCCCTGAATGTTTCATTTTCATTTGAAAAACTTTAGGTTTAGACAATTCTTAAAGTTGCCTTTTTTACCCCCTACATTTTTTTTTTAATCTGCGAAGAAACTTTCACTGCACAGACCCCAAAGAAAGGATGAGTCATAATTTTTGTTATTGTTGCCTAACCACACTGTAAGCACTTCTGTCTGGACTTGAGCTCCTCAGGAGAAATTAAAATCTTAGAGCAGAGTTTGACAAATCAGCATTTTTGCCAGGGAAGAAAAAAATATTTCACCACTAGAAAATTTTCAACACTTTAATTAAGCTGACTTGTTTTCAGACAGGAATTGGAAATGGTCTCTAATTCTTTCCATACCCATTTCTTGCCTTCTGTTTGACCCTGTGTGTATGTGGCATGGAAGCCTGAACTGCTGTGAAAAATTATCCTTAAAAAGAGACACTTAGAAACTAAATTTTAGGTAATTCTTGTAAGAAAACAATATTTAAAGTAGTGTTGCATTTTTTCTCTTGTTCTGTTGAAAATGAACAAGCTTTTCAAAGGGAAAACCTATGGATTTGCTTCTTCATAAAATGTAATGCATGAATTTTTGTAAACTGAGGTGAACATCAAAATGTACATTTAATAGAAAAAACTTGCACAGTTGAAGTCTGATACTTGATTTTGTCTAGAAGAACAGGTCCAGAAGAAACCACAGATTTAACACCTGTGTCATTTTGACTTTATTGGACTTTTTACTTAACAAAGGATGAACATAAATCCTTTCAGCTTTGTAAATTATTTTTCTTTTGTATCATTCTTTCTCCTTTGTCAAAATAAAAGGATTAACATACTATTAGAGCAAGAATAGGAGTAAAACAAAAATAGAAAATTAAAGTAAGACATAAGTAAAATTGCATATAGAAAGGATACTGTTGAGATGTTGCTGAAAAACTGTCCAAAACTCCTTAACACCAATGCAGCATTAAAAAGGAGGCATTTGTGCAACACCAGATGCACAAGGAGATATCTCCACCAAAATCATGCAGAAAAAGGTACAAAAAGCTGTAGGTCCTTCTGGTGGTCTCTAGTGGTCCTAGAGCCCAAAGATATACCTGATCAGTTGATTCCCAAATATGGAGCTGAGGTGGCTTACCTAGTGTGGCTCATTATTTTGCAAGACCCTTCTTGGTCAATGTTGAACATGATCCTACAAAGAAAGCATTGTGTGTTTCCATAGGCTAATGATTTTGTAGAATAAACATTGTGTTTTTCCCATCAGGTGAGTAAATAATTCTCCATCTGGCTACAGAGAGACATGTTAGGAAAAGCAGAAGTGACAGGTTTCACAGCCATCAGGTTCTCTTTCAAATGTGATAAATCTAAAAATCTTTCACTGTTTATACAGACCCACAAGAAATAATATATTTTCCTCCATTTAACTTAAAAAGCATGTTTTCTAGTTTAATTTTAGGACTAAGCATACCTAATTGTCACTTAGACACTTTAATAAAGAATACTTCAAGAAACCCAAAGAACTGAAGATGAGATATAACTTGACTTTTTATTCCTACAGACAATGCTGGAAAAGCTAAGCCATTTTTTATGCCTGGCTAGAAGATCCATTGTAAATGCTTGGCCTTACATGAGAAGAAGAATGGTATTTACTCAGCTAAAAATATTTCCCTGAATTCTATCTTAAGAGAACAGAGAGAGAAACAAGTAGTATAATTTATGTTCTTTTGTCTATATATTTTTTGAAAGTATGCTTAACAAGAGTATCCTTTAGTAGGTTTCTTACTTCTTTTAGAATATATATATCTATACAAATGGTATATTCCTGATGTTTCCTTTATTTGAGACCAGAATATTTACCTTTTCCCAAGAATGGAAGACTGATGTGATAGAACGAAGGACACGAATCCTAACCTTTTCCTTTCATCCCAGCAGATGCATCTGGGTCATAACCGTCATGAAGTACAAATAGCCATCATCCCTTCTGTTGAAACTCTGCCATGAAGCTGAGTATTTTCCTTTTGGAATACCAAATAAAACTTTTTTTTAGCGAATTTAGCTTAACCTGTTCACTGGGAAGCAACCACAACTGTGCAGGGTAGAGAATATTTCTGCTTTGTTGAAGAAACTAATCCTGTTTTTGTAACTGGAAGATACTTCTTCCATATTCGGCTCCTATCTGAATATTTGTTGTCAAACCATTAATGCAACTTCTAGACTTGATTCTACTGCCTATTTGAGATATCTTCAAAGATTTAAACTTTTTTTTTCTTTTAATTTTCTTCTATAACTTCCTCAGTTTTCTTTCTTAGTGTACATTAAGTTCTTACAATGGCCGGAAAATTCATAAGAATTACTTTGGATGATAAAACACCATTCCTCAATGACAATTACTTTGGATACAATCTTCCTAACCATATTTTGTTATAATTAGCCTTCACAAAGTTATATTTCCTCTCAAATATGTCTTAACTACAGAAAGTTTGTTTCAGTAAATTCCTGTCTTGCAAAAATCCCATAAATTCGATTGAAATAGAATCAGCCCTACACAACTACCTTTTTTTTCTCTATCAAAGTATATTTCTACCTGCACCTTTTTGTCTTTATGTCAGATGCTATCAGATGTCTTGGATATATTATTTTGCACTCTGGACGACTCCTCTGAAGCACCTGATTCTGTCTAGACGGAGAGTAAGGGTTATGGGATTGGTAGCATGAAATCTAACCTCTCATGGCAAATCTTGCATTCTTACACTAAGGTAACCTCATAAAATGATAATTAAATTCCTTTCACTCCATGCCAAAAAAATTCTGAAAAATAGGACCACAGTAGAAAGATTGGGATATATAAATGGAAGTCAAGACAGACATGCTACCTGAAAACAAAATCTATATTCAGAGTGGAAGGAAATAGGCTGCTGCCCCACAGCTTGGAGGCAGGCACTTCAACACCCTTTGGAATCCTTAGCCAAGTAATTTTTTTTTTTTGCAGTGCCACATTTCATAGATTCTAGTAGTGACTGCAAAGTGGAACTGCAGTGGTCACAAATTACTTAATTTAGTTCAGGGAAAAATCAGAAAAGTTACTTCCATGTTACTCAGTTTAAACAACAGGAGTAAATTTAATTCTGGGATTATGTTTTAATAGTATAATATAATGAAAGCACCTTACTTTTCCAATGACACCTAAGATTCCCAGCTGTACTGTAGAGCTCCACTGTATTCCTTCCTGTACAAATAAAAGTATTTCACATGACTTTAAAAGTGGTATTTTGAAAATACTTATTTCATTGATCAGAGCTACAGCAGTTGATTCAATTAAAGTAGCAAAAATAAGTCAACAAGGAAAAAAAAATAGAATATTTTATTTAACCAGCAGTTTGAAGTACATTATTCCCATGACTGTCTGTATTTTTCCTTCAAAGAAACAGGACTAAAGAATAGACATAAATTTAATCTCCGATGCTCTAGGAAAATATGTATATCTATTAATTGTAGGTTATTTTAAAAGAGAGGAAAAGTGGGAGATATTTTATAAGCAAAACTTTCAGATATTATTTTTCTAGGAATTTTTAGTCCTCTTCCATTCAATGAAAAGAGATTAGAATGAAAATTCTATATTTATAAACAGTAGTAGGAATGAAATAGGTTCTCCTAATCTGTATCCAATAAAATACATACAGAAGATAGCCATTACGTCTTTCAATATTTTTCATTTATATTTTTCCTTTCCTTCTTTCCTTCCTTTTCTTAATTATTATTACCAGAACATTGTCCTGCAGTGAAAGAGAAAATTTAATATAGTTCAGAAATAATTAATTGGATATCGAAATACTAATAATATTCTAGCTCTTAATCTCACTTTCTAGAAAGTAAAAATTAAAGATACACTTTATCACGCTAGGTTTTCTTATTTTTTTGTATTAATCTAAACAGGTCACAGATTGTATGGGTTCTTTATTGAAGTTCCTAAATTATCTTTTGAATGCAAAATGAGGAATTCAAGTCTTAGAGCCAGAGAACTGACTTTTAGATGTTAAGGAGCCAAGAACGATAACAATGAGGCTCTTTGTGTTGAGGCTTTTTTTTTTGTTTGTTTTAATTTTCTTATATTGGTTTCATTTAAGAAATACTTCTTTCATTTCCATATTTTTAAAAATCAGTGCCTCCACATAGCATGGTATTTGACTGTCTCCCAAACATGAATTTAGGAGATTCCCGTGAGTTCTTTTCATTCAATATCAATAGAAACTGAGAACCCATAACGGGATTAAGGCCTGCAATAGCCTAGGTGAAAATGTTTATATTCTGAACCTTAGAACTCTGACAAACAGTATATCAGAAACTGTTATTTGATTCTATTTATTTCTTTAATAAATGAATATGTAATATAATGTGGAATATTCCATGTTCTCAGAAAGGCGGGCTGCTGTTGTTCAAAGGGAGAATTTATAGGAACAACAAGGCCAAACTTCAAGTGTTATTAAGAACAGTTTTTCAAAGTTTTCTTAGCTCTGTGGTTGTATTCCCAGTTGTTCTAGCCTTGTGAAACAAAGAAAAAATCGAGAAGAGTTTGCTTCTTTTCCTTTACACTATTTTTATGTATTTCACATCAAAACATCATTTTGTATAGTGCAGAATGATTCCATTACTGAATCTACTTTGACTTGGTATTTTGCATCAATGTTAGGCTTGTATGACCCATTTGAACACGACATTCTGTTTAATCTTACGCTTGAGTTGGAGTATTTTCTCCTTTCCTTTTTTTTTGTTTTAAATTCCAAATTTCATACCAACAAAATTTTGCTGAGGAATGTAAAATGGCATGGAAATAGACCAACAGGGAAAACCCAAAAAGTCTCTATTAATCATGTTTGAATACATGACCAGGCAAAATGGTTATCCTGCAGTCATAGAAAATAAAAATATTTTTATATATAAAAGTGGCATTATTATGGAAAATACATAATATAACTTATGTTTAAATAAATTTTAAATTCTTTTTAAAACAATATGCTTCCAGAATTTATTCATATCTTCTGGAAAATTATTTTTAAAGTGATAATTAAACTAAAATTAAATTAATGAAAACTTATTATTTTAAATAATAAAATAATGTATTATTATGTTCAACAGATTATGTCGATAATATATATAATATTATGGCTAATATTATATATTATTTAGTGCAAATTATCACATAACTTCATTTGATGTTAGTATCTACCTGTTGACAGCGTGGCTCTATAATTTTAGTTTGTAAGAATACTGTTATTTGCTTTCCGATTGCATATTTTCTCTCTGGGAATATCTTTCATGATTAGAAATATTCACTGAGTTTATATACTTTCAGTACAAGCTCTTGTCTTCCAAAATGAAGTCCAGACTAAACAACCCCAGCTCCCTCAGCTGCTCTCCATATAACATGTTTTCTAGACCCTTCACCAGCTCCATTCCCTTCCTCTGGACATGCTCCAGCCCCTCAATATCATTTTTGAAGTGAGGGACATAGAACTGGACACAGGATTTGAGATGTGGTCTCTCCAGTGCTGAGTACAGAGGGATGGCCACTCCCTGGTCCTGCTGGCCACACTACTCCTGATACAGTCCAGGATGACGTTGGCCTTTTTGGCCACTTGGACACAGTGCTGGCCCATATCCAGGTGGCTGCCAACAAGCACCCCCAGGTCCCTTTTCTTTCTGTGCATATGTATAGCAGAAATAGTGATCTTTTACAGAGCTGCTGTGAACGTAAGCACAATGAAACACTGAGGCATCATGAAGACTGCTTATGCATAGATAAGAGAAACAGATGAAAATAAAAATTTACTGAACCGTGTGTTGTTTTTTAACGAAGTATGAC
This sequence comes from Struthidea cinerea, assembly GCA_013397865.1. Classification (NCBI taxonomy): domain Eukaryota; kingdom Metazoa; phylum Chordata; class Aves; order Passeriformes; family Corcoracidae; genus Struthidea; species Struthidea cinerea. The sequence goes on from VZTI01004541.1 coordinate 130,342, forward strand.
TTTTTGCTACTTTCGTAGAAAGTAGGGAAAAAGAAAAAATGTTGCCTAACAAAATTAAAAGGTCATAGAATTTTTTCTCTCACTCCAAGCAGCTTCTGGTTTAACACAGCCAGTCAAATCATATCAAGGATAATAAAGAGACAGCAGAATAAATTCATTTTCATACCATAGGGTAAATATTTCAAAAGATGTACTATTTTGGCAACACTGACAGATTCTTTTTCTACAGTGAGAAATGAAGTTTGACTTTGCAACAGTTATTTCCTTCATTGCCTGGTCTTGAAACTGTGCATAAGATATTTCTTTAGTAATTGTGTTTGATCCCACCTAAGATACCAGCCAAGAACTATTTTGTTAGTGCAAAATGTAGCAAGAGAATTGAAGGACAGAAAGAAAGAACTAGATATTCTGTAAGTATTCCTGTTATAATTCATCCTTGTTCAGATTGTAGATGTAATTTGGAAAGATTATATATTGTTCTCAGTTACGTGAAAATTATTTGAAATATTGTGGTTGTTTAGTGGTGGACAGAGCAAAAAAGATCCCAGACTATGAGCAAACTGGTAGCTCTGACCACTGCTTTAGAGGCCACCGAATTTCATCATTTAAAGGATTACAAACAGCTCTTTTAGGGGTGAGTAAAATTTACAAGGTATAATGATCATAGTCTTACGAGTTTCATAAAGTTTTAAAGAATATGTAGTACATGTTAAATCCTCAAAACTGACTTGATTTTCTTACTAATACTCATCTGGACATGTACCACTTTAAAAATAATGTACATTGTAATGTACAATGTAATGTAATCACAAGAGTACATCCTGGCAATGAAGAAATACGTAAGTTATCCCAGGCATGGATACCTAACTAATACTGGCATAGATGTCAGCAAGAATAAAAGTAAACGAGCCTGTGTTAAGAGCTGTGTATCTGAGGTTAGATTCTATTTGCAGCTAAGAGACGCTGTTTAGGTCTAGTTTGGTCTACATAACACTACACTGTTGCAATTCTTGTGCAGATAAATACTGAATGAGAAACTAATCGACTACAATGCGTTACTCGTGTTTCTCACTGAGCGTTGTTTCAGTCTCTGAGCAAGATCTTGACCATAAAGGAGCAAGAGCTAAGAGAAGGAGCAGGTAACATTTCAAGGGCTATGACAGTTGCACATGGGAAGAGAAGCAGGGGAGTAATACATTAGGCAGAATCACACTGAGCAGTATTCCTACCTTGATTGAAGAAATTCCTGGAGAAGTCCTCTTTTTACATGCCTTTAATCTGTCTGGGAGGCAATGAACCCATAGTAAACTTCAAAATGTGTTCTGCTTGACTTGTGAATATTCAGCTGCTTTCTTGACAATGAATTATGTAAGTTCATGGAGAAAATGTTCCTCCTTTGTTTATTGAAAGTGAGGTGGAAAAACACGTAAAACTACCAGTCAATTACATTTCAAAAGCATTATTTTTTAAAAATAAAAAATATAAGGAAAATAAATCAAGACCTTTTATACGTAGAAGTCCAGATATTTAGAATTAATAAGAAAGCCCTATAATTACGCTAGTTCTACACAAAAGACGAAATTCAATAATAATAATGAATAGATCCAACATACAAATATAAAAGCACAGAAAAAATAATGAAATATAAAATAACATGATGAAAGACAACCGTCCACCAATAACAGTGAGTGCAGAATTAACTACTAATTGTAAATGGATGAACTCTAACTATGGAGATTTCTGGTTCATATTGAGTTACAATATTTGTCTCTATTGTCACAAGAAGAGAAAAAAAAGATCTTATACATTTGTAACGTTCCTCAGATATTTTTGTCACTGTATTTTTAACTTTTTATGTTAACCAGATAGTATGTTTTAATATTCAAATAAATTTATCTGTAGGCCAGCAATTTTTTATCTTAAAATTTGTATCAGTGACACCTCAGATTCTTAAAGATTCAGAGAAAGCAAAGTTCTATTATTTGATAGGGCCTGTTTTCAAAAGAATAACTCAGACATTCAAGAATTGAGTAGAAAAAGGCAGGCACATACAACAGAAAGTTGAGCCGCTTATGATGATGACACACTCCCCCAAGAAATCTTTATACGTGATAGTAACTGTAGATTTTCCTTTCCATATTCTTTCTAATTCTATTACCACATATTTTGAAGAGATCCCTGCTTTTAAATTTTATTTTTATTTTAATGGTGATTAATTTGCTGCAATATTTTCATCTTCACTAATGGAATAATGAATAGTCAGTGAATTAAAAAAAAAGAGTATGACTTGGTCCTATAAAGTTTGTAAAACCCAATGCAGTTTTTCCTGGCTTCCTTCACTGAGTAAAAATTGATATTTTTTTAATTGAAGCACATCACACAATCACAAAATGGCTAAGGTTGGAAGGGACCACAGTGGGTCATCTGGTACAAATTCCCTGCTAGACCACATGGCACAGGATTGTGTCCAGATGGTTCTTGAATATCTCCAATGAGGGAGAATCCACAGCTTCTCTGGGCAATCTGTTCCAGTGCTTGGTCACTCACACAGCAAAGAAGTTCTTCAAATTCAGGTGGAAGTTCCTGTGTATCAGTTTCTGCCCATTGTCTTGTGTCCTGTTGCTTGTCACCACCAAGAAGAGCCTGGCCCCATCCTCTTGACTTCCCCCCTTTAGATATTTATATGCATTGTTGAGATCCCCTTTCAGTCATCCCTTCTTGAGGCTGAACTGGTCCAACTCCCTCAGCTTTTCCTTGTAGCAGAGGTGCTCCTGTCCCCCAGTCATCCTCATTGCCCTCTGCTGGAGCCACCCCAGGAGCTCCGTGTCTCTCTTGTCCTGAGGAGCCCAGAACTGGACACGGCGCTCCAGATGTGCCTCACCAGGGCTGAGCAGAGGGGCAGGATCACCTCCCTGGGCCTGCTGGCAATGCTCTTCCTAATGCACCCCGGGCCTAGTGCATCGGCCTTCCTGGCCACAAGGGCACTGCTGGCTCATAGACAGCTCGTTGTCCACCAGGAGCCCCAGGTCCTTCTCCACAGAGCTGCTTCCCAGCAGGTCAGTCCTCAGCCTGTGCTGGTGCAGGGGGTTATTCTTCCTCAGGTGGCAGACCCTGTAGTTGCCATTGTTGAATTGCAGAGATTTCTTCTGTGCCCATCTCTCCAATCTCCTTCTGAAGGGCTGCACAGCACTCTGGAATACTGGCCACTCCTCCCAGTTCTGTATCATCTGTGAGCTCACTGAATAAGCAAAGGACAAATTGATGTTAACATCCAATGATGGAAAACCATTCTCCCTTTGTGAGAAACAAATATTCTAAATTGATAATGATATAAAATTCTTGGCATATCAATGTGCCCATACAAAATATATTTTCACAAATACACAATATAGAAAGGTAGAATAATCAGGATAATCATTCCTATTTTATAACTATCCTTCTTTTTTAACAAAAATCACAGAAAAGTACACAATATAGTTGATAACTCCAGATGGTTTTCATTTGTTTATTTTTAACACAAATGCAAAAATAAGGTATCAGATACAGAAATAAAAAAAATTACAGCAAAATCACCAGGATAATGAAGTATATTAGTTACAGGAATTGCAAGCATTGTAAAGGCAAGAATGTAGGAAGGAACGGTCAATGTGGACGTACAAAAACTTCTTAACACCTTCTGTGCTGCTGCTAGTGGTGTAATCTGCATTTATTGTGGGGTTTTCTGATCTTTTCCTGTTTAAACCCATGCCTTAACTAGCTTAGTCCTTATCACAGTTGTTCTTTAAATACAAAGTTGGTCTAGTTGTAAGGAAATTCTGCTTTCTGTGATTATGTGACTATTAATATTGACCTATTTATATGTATAAGACTGATACTACTAGACAAATTTATAATATATTATTTTTAGGTGGTATCTTCTGGTTCAGCTTTCTGCAAAATGTTCAGGTACTACTGTAACAGGGGTACTGAACTGGTTTATTAGTGTTTTAATCTTATATTCTATGCTTTAATAGTTTCTGGAAGCAGAATGGTGATTTGATTTTGTTCAAATTATTCAACTTATTCATCCTATCCTAATTTTAGTCAATTCCACTGAAAAAATATGAAAAGTTCTTGTCATCCACAAAGTAATTCTTTCCTGTTTTTTGTTTGTTTTTAAATGTACTGTAGTGTATGAATTCTGACTGTTCTGAAACATTTAAAGCTTGCTTCCTAACCAGTAGCACTGTGTCTCTTTTACTTATTAATTTGGTATGTGAAACTATCACATCATGATTCTCCACTGGCATTACTGTGAATTTGTACTGCTCATAGTTGTTGCTATTATAACCTGCTTGGCCTCTTGAGAGATTCATTGATTCATTTTCTTTTCCCAGACTGTTCTCAGATTGTCAGTATTGTTTCTTAATCTAGTTCATATGGACAGTGAAATTCTCTGTGGTTTAGCTTTCTCACACAAAGATATGTGCAGCCAGCCACATAGAAATCCAGGGAGAATTATCTGCTCAGAGCTATAAATCCTCTAATGTTCCAGTGTAACCTGGTATAATGGAGATACTGAAACAACCTGTATTACCTTATTGTTTTATAGCCATTGATTCTGGTGGTCCTTTTTCTTTCAATATCTAGATCAATGCCCTCCATATGTAAGAAAGAGGAATTAAAAATGTATTTTTGCCACAAGCCAGCAATTCAAATCACTCGTTACATTTGATGATAAAAATTAAAACCCTACATGTGCAATATAAATACATATTCTGGCTGTGGCTGCATGCAATTTAGCAAGAAGTACAAAAAAAATAGGCGGAAATATGTGGAGAAAAATGTTATAAGGATCTCCCACCTAAGACACATATGTTTTGGAGAGACTTAATACTTAAGATTATGTGTTATATCCCCATTGAAAGTTCTTGGAACAATTCTTTCAAATTATTCTAATCTAAAAGAAATGAAATTTACTTTTATCCAGTTTAAATTGTTGCTTGAAATTTAAATTTACCTTAAAAATTTTTTTTGTTACATTATTTCTAAAAACAAGAAGACAAAGGAATACTGTTGATTCTCTTATGTGGTATAGAAGATCTCATAGAGTAAAAGACAAGTTTGGAACTGCAAACGTAAGGTATCAACTTTAAAAAATCAAATCAAACAGATTACTCTCAAAAATTCTCACTGAAAATTTCACTCTTCATTATCTGTTTGTGTCAGATGTAAATGTGTCCAAAACTAGTGAAGTTAGACATCAGAGGAAGTGCAAGAAAATATGTTAAATTATTTTGTATCCTTTTAAGGTTCAGTAAATCACGCCTGTATGATAAACACTTGACTTCGGCTGGATATCTGACTCCTACATGAATGAGAATAAATGTGTGAAACACTATAGTCAAGCTTAATGTGGTGTTTATAAAAGCATTCCGTGTTGGCACTTTATGGCTTCTTTTTTTTTTTTTCCCTCAGTTTTATTTCTAGTATGAATTTCAACAGTGAAAAAAAAAATAGGGCAACTTTCATTCCTATGAAGTTAAAACATAGCAGACATTATATATATGATTCCATCAAGTTTTCTGTGTCTGTGTACCAGAACAATCTCAAATTCCCAAACTGGTTTATTTAATAATTTTGTAACTTGGTAATGTACCCAAGTATCTCTACTGTACAAGATTTCTCAATTATATAATAACCAATAATTATGAAAAAATATTTCTGGTAATTAATCCAAGAAAATGCAATATTGCTATGAACTACCGGACACATGAGAACAGAGTAAATGCCTATTTGTATTTTGATTTAAAGAAATATTTGGAGAATATTACACACATTTAATTATTTTCTTAGTGGACAACCTTCTCACTTAAACTGTTCAGTTGCAGCTTTAGATTTAGGTAAGGAGCAAAAAGTGTTTCTGCAGGTAATAATGCTAAACTGCATCAACACTGGAAGCTGAATGTGCGGTGTGATTATCAAATTACAGTCCCCTGCTTCAGAGAAGCATTCCCCTGCATTTGAGAATGCTGAAGTCATATTCCCTGACTTCTTGGCAGAGACTCAGATAAAATAAAGACAAGTAGAGTGTTTGTGTCTCACCCCAAACAAGTGTTTCACCCAGACAGCAGTTTCTGTGAACACAGAAGTGAAGATCTAACCGTGATGAATTTACAGTAGATGTAAACGAAAGATCTGAACCAGTTTCTCAGACACTGACATGTACAAGTTCAGTGCTCTTCTCAGGAATTAGAAACATCTAGAAAAGATTTGAATAATGGAAACTGTTGACCAGAGAATTCATAGGAACTTTATTACACCTGGTAGTGCACAACTACTCATTTACTTTGGCTACCTAATGATGTACCCAAAGGAAATGAATTAAAGGACAAGAAAAAGACAAGATTTAAATAACAAAACCTGTTTCAGAAATATGATTGATATTTTAATCCAGCAAATAGTGTGGTTGCAGGCTGATGAGACTAAAAGAACTAATTTGATGACGAGAAAACAAAAAAGAATAAAATCTCATAATCAAAAATCACATTACAATGCATAACAGAATTGATCTCAGTTTCATGTTTCTTTACAATTTAGCCTGGAAATTTTAACATATTTCTATTATATTTGGACTCAGGAGAAATGGAAGGACCAGATTTCTTCTCATTTTTATTTAGCAGTCTTTCAGGGTACAGCAATTTGCTTGTTCACTCTTGTACACACCAACTGACCTCATCCTGGTAGAAACTGATGAAAAAGTTCTGTAAAAGCTATCACTGTGGAAAAAAAAAAAAAATTGTGTATCAGCTGCACTAAATGTCTGATTATGGAGAAAGATACTCCTTGTGGAAGATCATCACTGTTAACAGCAGGGACGCAGAGAGATAATTCAAAGCTATTAAGCCTATACTGAGTCCATCGGTGTCCCCGAAATTTGATAAATTGCTTTATCAAGAGAAACTCTATAGTACTTGCTGTAACTATTCTATAACTTTGTAGATAATATATAGTTCTTTACATGTGAAAGTAACAATAGGAAGTAATGCAGTTTATCAGATTTTGTGATTTCTGTTCTCAGATGATAAAATAACCCAACACGGCGTCTCTCAATCAGGTCAATATTTACTCTAGCAATTATCCTCCTTTATTCCCTAGAACCAGGCCAGCTAAAACCCATCTGTCCATCTTTGGATTGACATTGTGCTCATCCAGTATAATTATAATTGTAACTTAAGAACAGATTACTCAAATCACAAACCACATGTCAGACTGTAAGTATGCACCTTTTGCATAGCTTGATGAAAGCCCTGTGCCTTTCTTCCCTTTGGCTGGCTGGAACACCATGATATGTATAATATGTATAATTGCCAAAACTGAAAGTAAAGAAGCTTTTGTGATACTATTATCGGCTTTTCTCACAACATTGCAGAATCACATATGCCATTGGTTTTTGTACAATATGTTACCCTATAGTTATAACCTATCATGTAATAACATAATTCTGTAGAAATAAAGTTATTAATGTCACCATGAAAGTCGAGAAAGAAGTAGTTCATATTAGGAATTGGCAGTGAAAAATGGAAAGTTTATTACATATACTTTTTCCTTAGCAATATCTTACATTATGCATTAGTTGTGCAGTAAAATAATGTGAAATAACTTATTTGATCTTTTAGGACATATATCCTCCTGTATTAAATTTACAGGTTTTATTCAATTTTGAAGTAGATTTAGAGAGCATTTTGAAGAACAGCTGCTTATCTGTTTAAAATGTTTCTCAGTGATTTCATCAGATTCCAGTAAGTGCAAATATACATGTTTTTCAAAAGCAGGAACTCAGTTGGGTCATTGTGAAAATGAATTTTGAGCTGAGAGTGAATACATGGTATATGTTTTGTCCCAAATATAGGGGGGTTTTATTCAATTACTGTCAAACATATATCAGGTAAGGAAGGTTGAGATGACTGATTGGATAGATACATTTTCAAGTGGGAAAACATATCAAATTTTTACTTGCCTAGTCATCCTTTTTATTTGCTTAATTACTTATTTAATATTAAAGCTCAACTGTCATGAAAGTCATATAAGTTCAATTTCTCTTACTTTTGAAAGGAGAGCAGTGTCAGCATAATTTCCTGAAGAGTTATAAAAGTGCTCAAATTTCAGGAAGTAAAAATCAGATATGGTTGGATTGTGCTTTGTTTGATGCAGTGAACTGTACTGTGTGCAGGTGCCCAGGCGCCAGCAGCAGAGGCTGCAGGGATAGCCTCTGTGAGGAGGGGCTGGGGCTGCCCTGTGCTGAGCACAGCTGATTCCAGCTGGCTCCATCACAGACCCACCACAGAGCACAGCTGAGTCCCTCAGACAAGCTGGTATCACCTCTGGGAAAACAAGTTTAAAACACAGATAACAGTGAGGAATGAGTAAAAAAAAACAAAAAAAAAACAAAAAAAAAACAAAAAAAAAACCAAACAAAAAAAACCCCACCATAATGAGAAAAAGCCCTGGTAACCTATAGGCCAAAGAATAAGGAATGGGAGGAGATATTCCTGATGCTGGAGCAGGTGTTTCCCCCACAGTCTGTGGAGAAAACCATCCTTGAGCAATATGCCCGCACTGGAGGCCATTGGGGACTCCCCACGACAGCTTGTGAATATTTCCTGAAGGGACTGCAGTTGTGTGGAGACCCCAAGGTGGAAGAGAGTGAAAAAGCCACAGACAGGCACTGTTAAGGACTGACCATGAGATCCATTCCTTTTCTCCCTGCACTTCTCAGAGAGAGAAGCTGGGAATTAAAGAGTGAAGCTGAGCCTCTGAAGAAGGGGTGTGGTGAAGTTTCCCAAAGAGAGAATTAAAAATTCCACTCTATTTAGTTGGCAATAAATTAAGTGAAATTAAATTTTCCCAAGTCAAGTTTGTTTTTTTCTGTTATAGTAATTGTCTTTGTCTTGACCCATAAGATATTTCATTTTTTCTCCCCATCCCACTGAGGTGAAGAAATGAGACAGCCCAAAACTGCACACAATATTCAAGGTGAGGCTGCCCCAGTGCAGAGCAGGGAGGGACAATCCCCTCCCTTGCCTGGCTGGCGATGCTGTGCCTGATGCCCCCCAGGACACGCTTGGCCCTCCTGGCTGCCAGGGCACTGCTGACTCATATTCAACTTTCCCTTGACCAGGATTCCCAGGTCCCTTTCCATGGCACTGCTTTCCAGGATCTCATCCCCCTGTCTGTACATCCGTGGTTGTCCCATCCCAGGCACAGAATCCATGGCTTTCCCTTGTTAAAGTTCATATGGTTGGTATTTATTACTATTGTTATTAATAACTATTCTATTACTATTACTATTACTATTAATATTCCCATGCAATCAGAAATTTATCTAAGTTTAATATTTAAAGGAATGAAGAATTAGAGGTACTTAGATTTTTTTTTTGAGGTTCACCATTTCTAGGCATTAATCAGCCGTTACTAAGCACAGTTTGATGGCAAATATTTGACACCTAAAATTCAAGACTGCACTCACACTAGAGCCTTGATTCTGAAAAATACCTGTGGATTTGTTCTCCCTCCCCCACCTGGCTTTATGCTTTGGAGTAGAAATCTGATCCTATGGTTCATGTAATGACATCATCAGATCTTGTTCTACATCTAAAAGTAAAAAATGTAATGCTTTGAATTTGACTGAACAAATGTTTTTACCCTATAATTGATTTGTATAAACCATAGACATAGATATAGATATAACTGTAGTAGATATATAATGAATATATAAAATTTGTTTGTGAGAAGAGCCCTATACTGCTCTTGGGTTTTTTTTTTGGGTTTTAAGCTGGAAGCAAGAGAATTGAAAAGCAAAAAGATGGAGAAGGAAGTAGTCTCAGAAGCCCAGAGCAGCTGTATTTGTCAGTCTCTTCCACCACAAGCCAGAAGACTTTCTTTTGCAAACTGGACATCTCCTCTTTCAAGAGTGACACCTCTCTTTTGTGTACTTTCTCCCCATGCTATGAGTAAGAACTGGGAAAACCTCTGAGGCAGGGGGAACGATCCTCTTTAACAAAACAAACAAATAAACAAATTTTGAGCTAGTCTCTTTTGCCGTAGCTTTTGTTTTGCTTTATAGATTTTCACCTTGACACCTTTATTTTACAGGCATTAGACACTGCCATTTTGACAAGGTTGTAGCCATTCTTTTAGACTCTCCAGTACTAAGCTCTCTGGTTAAAATAGGAGAGACAAGCAAATATTAAAAAAAAATAAAGATAGCTAGATCTTTATGTCTTGGAATTCTAAACCAACAGTTTTGAACTACAGAAATAAATCTTTTAGAAATACATAATTCCTGTAAACATTCTTTCCATCTCTCTTGCATTGTGAGAAACTGGGAACATGTGATTACTTGTACTTTAAAGAAAAGTCATAACAATATATTATTGTACAAGCATTATTGTATATGATAAATGTACATTAATTTTACACATTTAAAACTCAAATCTTAAAATTCCACTAATACATTTTTAATAATTTATTAAACATATAAATTTAACACTATAGTCTGTTAATTATTTTTAACTAAAATTTCTCATAACTTCAAATTTTGGATGTAGAATGAAATTATGGGTTATGAAAAGCAGTGGTTACACAATTCAGGAAATTCTCTTGTGTTTACACTGCGGTCTTCATATGTTTCTCTGGGTGGTTTCTCTAAGTGTGCAACTTCATTTCCTTTGGTTGGAGCATCTAGACATGCATGATAGAAAATGTTTTGGAAAAGAGCCTGGCTGCAAGACAAAAGGAATCCTTAGTGAACTATGAGAGCTCTGTAGTCTGGATGAAAATCTCCACAGAGTACAGAGAATCATCTCTGAAGCACAGTTCTTTACCTGATTTTTACTTGATCCTGGGAAAGGATACATTAGCTATTTTATCTACCCTGACAATCAACATTTTTCAATCTGCCTATCCTGTAAAATCGTGTCCACCTCTCAAACACTTTTTTCATGTTATCTAACTATACATATATATACCTTTGCTTCTCTCTGTGCTCTCATGGTTGAAGGTTTTGTGCTTTGATGATCATTTCTAGTAAAAATATGCACCCTGAAGCAAGAAATGTCTGTTTGTCCTTATTCTATCTTTCAGACTAAAACAACAACAAATAATTGCCTCTGCATTTAGTAGAAGAGGGATGAGCATGCATTCTTTCATTGCTACTTTCTTTAACCAGTATGACCAGAGGAAAATCATGAAGGAAAACAAGACAGGACTTAAATAAAACAAAAAACCTTATCAAAACCTAAGTGTGTGCTTTCTGAAGAGACAGGAGTTTATTGATAACACTGTGGTATGAGATATAAGAAAAAAACCAATTCTCGTGTTCTCTGTGAACAGAGCAGCAAAGGTAAAGGCATTACTAAAATCTCGGTTCACCTGTATAAAATTCTGAGAGCTACATACTATGAGGATTTGACCCTGAAACCTAGTTCTATTTTGTGCCTAATAATTATTTTGAAAGTGTTCCCCAACTTATACAAAATAGCCAAGAGTTTGGAGCACTTTACTTGAAGAACTTTAGTTTTGGGTCATTTCCAGCTTTAGATTTCTTTAACCTCTAACATAAAATACAGTCTGTAAAAGGTTTGCTGTAAACATTCAGATCTTATCCTCCATTACTTTGAGACAGTCTTAAAAGCTTCCTTAGTATTGCTAGCCTTTGAAATACACTATCATGGCTCTTAAAATGTTAATTCTCAAACCTGTCTATGAAAATTCTCTGGACTCTGGTCCACCAGGCTTGCAGAAAAAAGCAACAAACTTCGCTATTCATCCATTAATGAAAAACACAATTCAGTGAGACCTCACCTGTATCTATGCAATTCCAACTCATAAGAGTTAGATTACCAGTTACATTCTTGTATGAGCTGGGAAAACAAAGCACAGAAAATTGTTATTGGGATGATTAATCCAAAGCTCTACCCTGTGGATGCTGAAAAGCTTTTAGCATAGAAATTTTCCAGCTTTCTGCAGCATTCTGTGAGAATCCTGCTTTTCTCATGCAAGCTATGAAAAACAGTGCTACGGTTTTGTAAACAAATTCTCTCTATCTGCACCTGCAAGTTGTTATGTAGTATTGTTATGATATTGACTAGAGAAATATTTTGAAATAGGTGTTGTAGGTTTCAGCCAACCAGCCTGGGAGATGGATTGTTAAAGGACCAATGACCTTAGGTAATTTAAGAATACTGAGATATAAAATGAGTCGGTATATTATTAAATAAATCCATTCCATTTGCTTCCTGGACTTGAACTTTTGAGTCATGATTTCTCTCTGGCTGCGGTACAACAGCGACACTACCCCGTTGTTATGGTTTAGATATTCCTAAGAAACAAACAAAGCTCAAATGAATGGTTAAGTTGTTTAATTCCTGTAGCATGCTTGAAGTGAAGAGAAATTATTAATGATCTAGGCAACTGCCACTAACTGGCTACAACTATGGAGAAAATCAAAGAAATTGGTCTGGGAAGGCAAACAAGACCATTGGCGGCTCAACACAACCATCTGAGTTAGAAAGCAATAAAGAGTGAAAGGATACCTTTTTGTGGAGCGCACTCTGTGCATGGATTTCTGACTCAGTATAGACGTGGAACTGTGGGTAGAGACTGGGCCACCAGTCGAGATCCAGACATGTCAACCAGTCCTACCAGTGGGCTGATATCACAGGAGCAGGAACCTAGACTAGTGTGAGTCTGAGGTGTGTGGATGTTGTAGAATGGAAGAGAAAATGTGCAATAAAAACCTTAGGATGAAAAAGCCATCCACTGTTTCTGCCCATCCTATCTAATAACTAAATTTTACATCTTCTTATACCTGTCACACTTCATAATAAATTTTTGCGTCTGTCAGTAGTGGGAGAAATGAACAACACACAAATTCCCCTATGACATACTCATTATCAGAAAAACTATTCCTCAAAAAAAGAATAGAAATTTAAGCCTTACCTCTGAATAATTAACCTTCAAAACGGCAAGGATCAAAGCATATCTCTGGAACACTAACAAGATATAAATGGATGAAGCATGCAGTATAGGTCTTAAAATTTCTGTTCATTGGATGTTACACTGTATACCTTAAGTTATTTATGGACCCCACTGAAATTAGAAAAAAAAAAAAAGAAAGAGAAAGTCTGGGTTCCAACACAGTGAAATTTTAAAAGGAATATAACATCTAAACATGATAGAGCTAGCATTCAAATTGCTTAGTTTTGAAAAGACTTTTAAGATCACCAACTCCAACCACCAACCCAGCATTTCCAAGACCACCACTAAACTGTGTCCCTAAGTGCCACATCTACATGCCTTTTAAATACCTCCATGGATGGTCCACTTTCCTGAACAGCCTGTTCCAATGCTTGATAAACCTTTTGATAAAGACATTTTTCCTATTATTCGATCTAAACCTCTTCTGTCACAAGTTGCCACCATTTTCTCTTCTCCAATCATTTGTTACTTGGGAAAAGAGGCTGACCCCCACCTCAGTACAGTCTCCCTTCAGGTAGTTTAGAGGGAGTTGGGACTCAGGTGGATCTACCCCATGACCTTGCCTGGCACCAAGGTGAGGCTGACGGGCCTATAGTTCCCTGACCCTCCTTCCAGTTCTTTTTGTAGATGGGCATCACAAAGGCTAACCTCCAATCAGCTGGGACCTCTTTGGTTAGCCAGAACTGCTGGCAAGTGGTTGAAAGTGTCTTCATGAGTGAAAGCTCCCTCAGTATACTTGGGTGGATCCAAACTTGTGGATAGACTTCTGTATGCCTAAGTAGTGTAGAAGGTTATTGACCATTTCCTCCTAGATTATGGCAGTTTCATTATTTTCACATCCCTATGTTCCAGCTCAGGGAGCTGGGTACCCTGAGAAAACTGGTCTTACTATTAAAGATCGAGGCAAAGAAGGCACTGAGTACTTCAGTCTTTTTCTCATCCTCTATCACTGTTTCCCTCTCAATCCAAAAAACAATTGATAAATTTCTTAGCCCTCTTTTTGTTGCTAAGGTTTTTATAGAAATGTTTTATTGCCTTTTACAGCAGTAGCCAGATTAAAATATACTTGGACTTTGTCCCTTCTAGTTTTCTCCCTGCATAACCTCATGAAATCCTTGTAGACCTTCTGAGTTGCTTGGACCTTCTTCCACAGCTCATAACGTCTCCTTTTCATGCCTGAGTTCCAGTCAAAGTTCCCTGTTTATCCAGACCAGTCTTCTTCCCCACTGGCACATCTTTCAGCACTTTGGTTCAGCCTTCTCATTTGCCTTTAAAATTTCATCTTGAAAAATGTCCAGGCTTCCTGAACTCCTTTGCCATTCAGGACTAATGTCCAAGAGACTCAGTAAATCTCCTATACGGGCCAAAGTCTACCCTCTGGAACTCCAAGGCTGGAGTTTTGCTGACTCCCATCCTTCTCAGAGAATTGAAAACTTTATCATTTCATGATCACTGCGCCCAAGGCAGCCTGCAACCACCAGATCCCCCATAAGTTCCTGTTCACAAACAAAGGACCAGCAGGATGCCTTCCATAGCTGGCTCATTCACGAGCTGTATCAGGAAGTTATCTTTGACAGAGTTCCAGGAATCTCTTAGACTGTTTCTTCTCTACTGTGTTGTATTTCCAGCAGATATCTGGTAAGTTTAAGTCCCCCACAAGAATAAGGGCTAGCAATTGGGTGACTTCTCTGTGCTGCTTATAGAATATTTCCTCTGCCTCTTCATTGTGATTTTTTAGTCTATAAAAACTGTCACCAGGATATCTGCCTAGTTGTCTTTCCCCCTGACTCTTACCCATAAGCACTCAACCCTATTAGCACCATCATTAAGCTGTAAACAACTAAAACTATGCCAACATACAGGAATGCCCATCTCCTCTGCCTCCTTGCTTGTGTCCTCTGAAGAGTTTATAACCATTCATTGCAGAAGTCCAATTGTGAGAATTGTCTCAGCCTCTCTCTGTGATGATGTCTGTAATAGTTTTCCTTCTGTGCAGTGGCTTCCAGATCTCTTGTTTGTTGCTGCATGCATTGGAGTAGATGCGCTTCAGTTGGGCTGCTGATCCCACCACCTTTTTGGAGGGAGAAAGCCTAGTTCCTGTGTGATTATTCTCAGTCATTTACATGATTTCTTACATGTCAATTACCCTTGTGTATTTATGGCTGCCTTGATCCTCCTCCCCTACTTCCACTGATATGACACACTGAAGGACCTCTCCAGACCACTGTCCTCAAGCACTGGCATGCCTCCCCCAGGCTTGTGTCTAGTGAGCCTGGTTTAATTCCTTTGTCACTTCAACACTAGTTTAAAGCTTTTTAAATGTCCACTAACACTTGCGCAAAGATCCTTTTCTCCCTTTGAGACAGGTCTACTCCATCTGTTGCCAGCATGTTCAGTGTTGTGCAAATCAAACCATGATCAAAACCCCAAATTCTGCTGGTTTGTTCAGCTAATGTTCATCTAAACAGAGACAGAAATATTACAGATGAAGAGCATGTAACATAGAAAAATATATTCCCAGTGTAGTAAATAGAAGAAATTTGGTGAGCTTAACAATTTATCTTTTTGAAGAGAATACTAGGTATGTTTAGTATACTAACTAAATTTTCCAACCTCCTTCCCCTGGCATTCTTCACACTTAAAAATAAAGAGACTTAAACAAGTCCTCCTTGTCCCACATTTGCATGGCTCTTTCTTAGGGAAATTAGATTACACACTAGCTTGAAGTAAATTCATGCAGTTAATACATTTATCTTTAAAGAACCAGATGGTCAGTTTAGTATTTAAAGTACAGTTTAAAAATTTAATTCTTAAATGAGTTTCAGTCACTATTATTTGTGGGTTTCTACCTTATAAATACTATTTTAAAGATAAGATAAATTAAATTTAAGTTTGCTATATATGATTGAAAACAAACACCCCCCC
>VZTI01004541.1:146342-183801 GCA_013397865.1 Struthidea cinerea
TTAAACACTGTGCCTTGCAACAAATTTGTTATCAGCAATTTTATTGCATTCACATTGCATCATTGTTTTTTTGCCACAAGACAGTAAGTCAGTCTTTCATTCTTTTATTTGATTGATTCTTTTTAAAAGAAGGAAGAATGAAGAAGTGTTTGTCAGCAGCATTTTGTTTTCACACTTTTTCTTATTAATCCGATTGAATTTGGTTTACCTCCAGAATGCTTCTCCAACCAAAGTGTATATTTATTGAGAAGTTTTCAGTACCTACAAGAAAATGGATAAGCTTAGCCATAGAAAGGATGCTATGTGAGCACTGGGTACAAGACAGGATTTAAGCACTGTGTTTTTAAGGGAACATTTTGGTCTTTGCAGAAGAAAAACTCTTTAATGTATGTTATTAAATGTATACTAACATACATACTAATACATACTGTACATACTAATGTATACTGCTACATATTTTTGTTTTTTGTTTATTTACCTTCCAAGATTTGACCTTGGGTGTTCTCTTTGGGCCGCATTCCAAGCGACTGAATCAAATTTTCCTTGTTCTGGCAGCCAAATGAGTGGGACATGGAGAGGAAGGAGAATTGTGTTCCAAATGGATCTGCTTTTTCTCAAAGAGAAAAATAAAGAGCTCAAAAGTATAAGAAAGGCAGAACACAAAGCTAATTTGCTTTGTTCCCTTAAAAAGAAAAGGAAATAGATTAGAAATGCATTTTAAATAAATCTCTCTGCTTCTGTCTCTTTTCCCTCATAACACCCTGATACAGAGATCATTCATATCCCTTTAAAATCTTGAGGGAACTTCTTTACCATGAAATTTTAGTCAGCTTGTCACAGCCACAGTCCCTCAGGAAAAGCAAGGGAAGGTGAAATTCCTTCTGGAGCTAATGGGTGCATCTGAGAGACTCCACAAAAACCCAGAAGGGCTTGCCCCTTAGTGTCAGTTCTTGGCACTGCTTCTGCAGTATTCCTAGGCTAGGGGCATTTTTAGCAGAACTGCCTACAAATTCTAAGAATTCAGGAAGCCCATTTTTACAAGTAAATTCCTTTATATAAAACAAGAGGTACCAATTACTAGATGAGCAAATGTTAAATGTGCATGGATTGCAAATGTTGTTAATGAAGCCAAATGGCATAAATGCCTGATTTCTTGCTAATGCTGCTTCATGGGAAGACTAGTAAAGGGAGTGTATCAGTTATCACACTGAAACAAGTTTGAAGAAATAAAACAGAAATGAGAAATATTTTATTAAACTAATATGAGAAAATGATTGCTTTGAAAGAGACTAAACATTAGTTATTTCCTTGTAAGGCAAGCAAAATGCAACAGAAATATTGTTGTTCTCAGATTCACTCTGTTGTTTTAAATTATTTTTGAGGAAAAAAACCCCATTATTTAGCCTTCTTTTTTGTGCAATTTTCTTTCCCTGTTTATTTGTTAAAATGTCAATTGTTTTTATTGTTATTCTTGTAGTGAGTCCTTCTAGTCTACTGATGCTACTATCTGTACCTGACATTTATTCCTTGCTCCCCGAATATCTCTCTGCATCAGATTCCAAACAAAGCTTGTTCCTGGAAACACTCCAAATTATTATGACTGTTGAATATAGCTGAAACAACAGAGATCCAATTTTAAAAGCTCACCATGAAATTCTTATTTTAATCTCTCATGTTCCTGAAAACCTATTATTCAAAATTTGGGTGTTCAGGTCTCCTTATATTCTTAATAAATCAAATAACTGGGTAAGCAGTTCAATATTGTAGGAAGGATATGTTAGCAAATGTCAGTACTTGATACGATTCATGATGTTATACTGTTCATCATTCGCTCAGTAGAAATGTTTTCTTCTATATTTGTTCTGTGTGCAGACAGTGTAGGCACAGTAAATGATCTGCAAAATATAGATTTTCTTTTGTCTTGATTGGTTTCTAGAGTGGAAGATTTCTTAAAAAGAAACTTCTAATACCGTACTTGTCAAAGTTGTGTGAAAAATAAAAGACAAAGTTGAAGAGAAAAATACAACCCCGAGGGACCAGAATGAAACTGAAAATGGATGAATGAGAACAGAAAATTATATTTTAAAGCACTACACATATTAGAAGAGAAAAAAAACCAAAGAAAACCTCAAAGACTGAAAGCTAGAAAATTGAGTGAAAGAAAAATCATTCTTTTTATTAAGACAGAAACATAAGGTGATGTATGGGTCTTCGCAAGGTTTGTAGATATAGAATCAATCTTTAGGCTGGATCATTGCAGACATTTCTTTGAACATGTATACAACTAAGTTTGTTGTGATTCTGGGCAGATAAAAGGACAGAAAATTCTTTTGCCTGAAGAACTAGTGAATATAAGTCCAATAGTACATCTGGAACAAAAGAGTTTAAATGTATGCTTTTTCTGGCCCAAGATGAAACTTCTCTTTCTTCATATACCCACAGAATCTGCAGAAAAATATTTGGCTGAAAAAATGCACACAAAAAAGTACTTCACGAGCAAAAAGCAAACAAGTTTTGCTTGAGATTCCAGATTTATCTAATAGCCAAGTGGCTGCTATTATGTCAGAGATATTCTTTACAGGCCTTGTGAACCCAAAAATTCCACCCTGTACTTCCAAGAAGAACAATAACCATGATTAGTAAGCCCCATTAATATGGGTAAGTAAAGCTGGAAGGCTTCTATTTTGTAAATCGATGTTGAGTTAGAATTACTTCAATTGTGAATTGAATATATACAACCTAGCTATTAAACTGAAAGACTATGCAATCTGCTTTAATCAGTACTTACGTATTCTATAGGTAGACATAATTTCCATCTTCAAATTTATTTTGACAGTGAATAATACATGATGGTCATGCAGATAATAACTTTCAACTTTGAACATTATCACAATGATACTGTTTAGGGATAGAAATAACTACACTCAGAATGAGTACAGCAATCCAGTTTGAGTTATCAGTGGACACACTAATAAAACTAGGGTGATCATCTGTTCCTACTTACTTTGTGGAGGAATTTGGCTTAGGAAACATTTACTCTCCTAGAAAAGACAGCACTGACCAGCAGCTCTGTGGTACTTCATCTGCCTCCAGCTGGATTACAGATTGATCCCAAGTGGAATATTGGCCCTCTTTGAAGTAAGACCATTTGTTTTAGTTCTGAACTCGGCAGGGTTTTGATGCTGTCACCTTTCACAGGGCAGAAATTCACCTGATAATATGTCACTTGCCCATTTTCATTCTGAGTTTGGTAGGAGCTGGAAGGTATTGCCTTACAGGGAGGTGAAATCCACTTTGTATTTGTTGGATGAGATGCCTCATGGACACCAGACCACAAAGGCAAGATATCACTAGACGTTAAATGCTACGTGATATCTTGCCTCTCTATTAAATGCAAACCCTTAATTACAAGTAACGTATCTGTTCCCTGCACAGGCTGAAGCTCCATAGCTAGGGTATTATTCTGAGACATATGGACAGACACTCCTTCAAACAAACAAATTTCACCTAGATTTCTTGCATTCTGCTTGACTGTTATAACCTTTGTGCAATAGATGTAAGCAAACACCAGCCGATTTTTAAATAAGATTCAGCTGGTGACATAGTTTTGTATGTATATGAGTTGATTTTGTTTGTGTGTTTTTTTTTTTCCTTTGTTTTTCCTACTTGCCCTAGGAAATTAAATATTCAGTTCAGGCTAGTTTATTTCTATAAGAAACAGTTATCTAATTTAAAAAAATAACAATCAGATGGGAAAGAAGGAAAAAAGGCACATCTTTTAATAAGTATTTTACCTTCTGTGTGGTATTCAGAATGAAGCATCGATCATTATTACATATATAAAAGAAATGCTTGGACTAGGCACTGTATGGGGAAATCCTACCATACAATATCAAGGACAAAAACACACAGATAGCAAAATGAACCACAGACAGGCATTCAAGACATAAAATGAGAGTACAATGACTAAAAGCTGGTGAAAATAAGCATTATCTTATAATAGTAGTACCATGTCAATCTCTGTATCAGCATTGTTTTAAGGAGTGTCCCAAAATTTGAATTTCAGTTAGAGAATGAATATAAAGTGTACACTAATTTTAGTACCCAAAAATAACAAAAAAACCCCATAATCACAGAATGGGTAATGTTGGAAGGGATCAGTGGAAGTCATCTAGTCCGACCTCCCTGCTCAAGCAGGGTCCCCTGAAGCACATTACTCAGGATTGTGTCCAGACAGCTTTTAAATATCTCCAGGGTGATAAAGTGTCAAAAGACTTGCCAAATAGATTGGGTCCTCCTTCTTGCCCTCTTTGATGACTGGGGTGACATTTGTTTTCTTCCAGTCTTCATGTACTCCATCTGTATCTCCTGCTTATGCATGAATTTCAGCAGGAGCTCTTTTTTCTTCCATGCAGGAAGAAAATATCCTTCTTTCATTCACTTTCTTGCCTGTGGGTCTGTGTTCTTGAACTTGGAGGAAGTTATCCTTGAATTTTGAAAAGCTCTATTGAACCCCTCTTCCCTCTACAGAACACTCCCATGGGATTCATCCAAGAAGGCCCCTGAAGAGGCCTAAGTTAGCTCACCTGAATTCCAGAGTTATGATCTTACCTGTTGCCCTGATTCCTCCTCACATAATACTGAACTCCATGATCTCATGGTCGCTGCAGCCAAGCCAAGCCATAACTCACATCTCCAACTAGTCCTTCCTTGCTGATAGTAGGAGGTCCAACAGCACACCTTTCTTCATGGTCTCCTCCATCCCCTGTATCAGAAGTTCTGTTGGGTTGGCCAGGTATTTAGTAGAAGGAGGGCTAAAGGGGTGACTTCTGTGAGAAGTTGCCAGAAGCTTGCCCCATGTCCAACAGAGCCACTGCCAGCCAGTTCCAGGACAGACCCACTGCTTCTGACACATATACTGGGCTGCTTGTTTTCAGGAATATCTCTCTCTAATGTATGTCAGAACTTTATTTTGAGCCTGAGAAAATGTTACTTAAACTGATAAATCTCTACTGAACCATATTAGAGTACATAATCAGTGTTTCTTGAAGAAAGGATGTGGGCATGAAATTAAAAAAGGGTAGTCACAGGAGGAAGACATTCTGTCTACAGTGCACATATTATTATTTTTTTACTGGGTACTTTAATCAGGTTGTTGAATAAGTATATTTCTTGGTTTTAAATAAGACTCTAAAGAAAGTTGTAAATCAGCTGGGAGCCCTGTGGAACGTAATTCCTGATTGGCTTTTTTCCCTTCCTGTCAAATATTCACTCACCAGGGCAAACAGCTCTGGAGCAGGTGTGTTTCTAAGCAGAGAAGGGCATAGCAGCACACAGATGGGGGTTTCCTGAGCCAGGGAAACCCCAGGGGAATGCTGAGACTTGCCAGGAGGCAGCAGCTTGCAAGGACACACGAGAGGAAGAGAATTTCCATGAAGCCTGAGGTGTCCTTGGAGAACTGCTTTGCTGCTATGCAAACTGAAGAGGAAGACCCATTCCATCAGAGAAATGTTGGAGCTGATAGGCAGCCCAGTCTGCTCACCCTATAACAACCAGTGCAACTAAGAAAAGGCAATGGGTGATAGTAGCAAGCAACACTCTTCTTAGAGGCACAGAAGCATCCATTTGCTGACCTGATGATCTTCAGAGAGATGTACTTCTTACCAGGGTCTTGTATAAGGGATGTCATTGAGAGACTACTAAGTCTCATACAGTTCACTGACTATTATCCCCTGCTGTTGTTTCATGTGGGTAACAGTGATACAGGAGCAGTCTGAGGAGGGTCAAGAAGGATTACAGGACCCTGGGGGAGGCAGTAAGGGACTTTGGAGCACAAGCAGTTCTTTCATCAATCCTCCTGGCCAAATGAAAGGGATTTAAAAGGGCCAGTTGAATCTGGAAAATCAACAAATGGGTACAGGACTGGTGCCACAGTCAAGGGTTAAGCTACTTAGACAATGGGACTTATTTTTGACACCTGCTCTACTGAAGGCTGAGGGGATCTGTCTGTAAGAGAAGAGAAGAGGCATCTTCGGTCATAAGCTTGCCAAGCTGGTGAAGAGGGATTTAAACTAAGCTTACTGTGGGAGGGGAACCTCAATCCTGCTCCTATCTGTTTGATGTAAGTGCCAGCAAGAGATGCCCAAAGCTTGGAGAAACTTGCAGGTCAGCAGGAGAGCACCTGAAGAGTATCACAAAGTAATTCCTGCCACTTCAGCCAGTAAATTCGCTTCATCAAAGGCCCAAATTAAATACCTCTATGCAAACACATGTAACATGGAGAATAAACAAGAGGAATTAGAGACATACACATGCCTGCAAGACTATGGTCTTATTGGTATCATGGATATGTGGTGGGATGGGTCCTATGACTGGAACGGAAGGATACAGGCATTTTAGAAAAGACAGGCAGTGAAGATGCAAGGGTGTTGCTCTTTATGTCAATGACCAGCTGGAATACGTAGACCTCTGCTTTGGGATGGATGAGGAGCTGACCAAGAGCTTACGGGTCAGGATTAAAGGGAGGACAGGTTCAGATAGTGGGGATCTGCTCCAGGCCATGCAACCAGGAAGACCCATTAGATGAGGTCCTCCACAGACATATAGGAACATCCTCATGTTCAAAAACTTTGGCCCTAATGGGGGATTTCAAACATCCTGATATCTATTGGAGGGGCATAGCAAGCAGGAGGATCCTGGGGTGAATTGATGAAAACTTCCTTCTCCATGTAATAGAAAAGCCAATGAGGAGATGTGCTATGCTGGACCTTATTCTCACAAACAAGGAGGAGCTGGTGGGGAATGTCAAGCTCAGGGGCACTCTTGGCTTCAGTGACTATGAAGTGGTGGGGTTCAAGGTCCTTAGGGCAATGAGGAGAGCACAGACCAAGCTCATTACCCTACACTTCAGAACAACAGATTTTGTACTCTTCGGGGACCTGCTCAGTATAGTACCATGGGATAGAGCCCTGAAGGGAAGAGGGGTCCAAGAAAGTTGGTTAATACTCAGGGATTACCTCCTTCAAGCTCAGGAATGATACATCCCAACAAAGAGGAAGTCAGGCAGAAATGCCAGGAGGCCTGCATAGATGAACAATGAGCTCCTGGACAAACTCTGACATAGAAAGGAGACCTAGAGAGGGTGGAAGCAAGGACAGGTAACCTGGGAGGAATACAGGAAGGGAGAAATTGTCGAAGCAGTCGTGGATCAGGTTAGGAATGCTGAAGCCCTGATAGAATTTAATCAGACCAGGGACATCAAGAGCAATAAGAGAAGTTTCCATAGGTGGATCTGTGATAAAAGGAATACTATGGAAAATCAGTCACAATAGGCAACATGTAATTTCTTCTTCTCATTTGTAATAAATCAAGCAGTAAGCACATATAAAGAAAGTCCAAGAAAAGAACAGGAAACTCAAAACTCAGTCAAATTCTAAAAATTGAAAAATACTGCTTGACTTTCCCTAATGCTGCTGTCTTTCTTTAAGCAGGGATGACGAACACTGTGGACAGAGGTAATAAGCACATCTATCTTCTTTCGGTTTAACGGAAACTGGAAGTGTTCCCAGCAACTGGAAGGAACACACAAACAAAAATGAAAAAAAAATACCCAAGATTAGAGGAAAGATTAAATGGAGAATGTATTTAAAATCACAATAACAACCTAACCCAGCTTATAAGATGTCATTCATTCATACAACGTCTCAGGCTTATAAATGCTGTTAGCATTTTTTTAATGCTAACAGCAACCTTTATAAAAGATTATGCCTAAATTTAAGTGCTGCATATCTAAAAGAATAAGCTGGCTTCCACTTGAAAAATGTAGAATAGATTTCAGATTTGATTGTATATATATTATAAAAAATCTCGTTCCTGTGTAGAAGTATTCACAGGAGAGTCCCATAATTGCTGCCAGGCTTTTCCAAACACAAGAACGAGCTGATTTGGCTCAGCATAGCCTGAAGGTTGGAAACCACTGCTCTAGGCAAAAGACATGATGGATATTCTTCTATTAGCTTAGCCTACGTGTGCGTGTGCAGCAGTCTGCACTGTTTTTAGCTGCAAGAAAAGTAAAACATAAAATTTCCAGATACTTTATTTTTAGTCCAGTACTTGAGGGTTGGTTTCTAGGTTTAAAATTATTCAAAATCATTCTTGTTTGTGAAAGATGGAAAAATTGGGCTAGATATGTATAAATTTACCCTCATCTGAATTCTAGTTTCCAGCAGATTTATATTTATTAATATAAAGAAATAAATTATTTTCAAGATTTCATAATAAAATTCCCAATGCTCTTTATTTCTAGTGACCTGGTTTTAACTTTTTAAATTGACTAGTTAATATAACTATAAGATTAAGATTTACAGAAACTTTAGAGTGAATTTCTTGGGTGAAATCTCAGTAAAGGCTACTATTTATAGATAATAAGTCATGGTAGCCAGCAATGTGATGAAAGAAAACCTATCTGTTTCAGTTCTGCATGGACAAAGGTATCCTTCCTGCAAATGCTTAGGAAAGTTTTCAGTAGAAGTTGTGAATTTATGTGAATATTCACAAGCCAGTGAGACAACTTGTGCACTTAATTATGTTTTCAAATTTATATCAAAAGTGAAGAAAACGTGTAAAAGAAGACAGAATTACATTGGAAGAGAAAGAAAGTTGCTTGTAAGACTGAGACCTTTTTCCCCTGAACAAACTAAGGAGTTAAAGAAATCTGCAAAAGAAATTTGGGTGGTGGGGTGAAAGGTTGTGGTTACTTTGCTTTGTTTTCTTTTTCACTTTGATTTATTTTTATTTTTTTCCTATGTATCAGTTGAATTTAAATGAAGTTTTAGCTGAGTGTCAGGTTAACTGGAGTAGAAAAGGTGAATCTGTCCCATTTTTGATGAAAATAGAACATACTGGCTAATCTCCGTAAGAAGTAAATGTCTTTTCACAGTAAAAAAAAAAAAGTTGAGCATATTTTTATAAATAGCCACTGTTAGGAATTACTGATAACAGCCCTTGATTACATACACATCTATCAAACATTCTTGGAAGACATCATCATGTAAAAATACTTGTTTTAATTTGGATATATTATTGAGGTTTGTGTGCTTGTCCTTTCTATGAGGAATATGCTTAAAAGGGAAAAATATGTTATTTCATTTGCAAGATCTGGATTAATAAAGTGAAAGGAAATGATTCTGTCTTAATTCTTAACAAACATTATATGTTTATGTATCTTTTTTTTCTTAATTGGGACTCTCATCTCATAATATGTACAATATTTACATGTATTTAACTGTGCTTGGTAATACTTCCTGTAAAGTAGAAGGAATGTATTGCTTTTTTTGTGTGTTCTATTCACCCTCTGGAAAAAGATAAATCCATTTTAAAAGTGGTTTATCTGATTATTTAAATATAGGGAATAAAGTTACACATATTCTTCATGATCATGATACAAAACATTTCTTCAAGTGAATCTATTCTTCTTCCAGAAAAAGAAATTTTAAAACACATTTTGTCTCCTTTTAACACAAATAATAGGCCAGATGTTTCCCTATTTGCTTACTAATATTTTCTTTCCTATTTCAGTTTATTTGTATTTTGTATATCTGAGCCACATAATAGAGTAAGACTTCAGCAATCTCTTCCTACAGACACATTTAGTCAATCTGAATTTTTGCTGAAGTCCATACAGTAGATTTTTTTCTGTATCTTATAATTTTAAAAAGGTGTCATTTCTTGATTTAGTGTTTTCTTTAACCAATAATTCTCTCATATATTCTTCTTTTTGTAAATTGATATTTTGTAATAAAATTTTTCTTTGTAAGCTTAATTATTCTCAATACTGTGCGTGGAAATGCAGTTTCAGTCTAGTTTATGTATATATTCTGCATCACAAGTATTCAACAGTGGCTGTTAAGGAGGATAATGATGTTCTCACTGTACCACAATTTAGTTACACAGCTGTATAATTTAAAGAAGCTCCTAGAAGTTTTGAGTCTTCCCAGGGCTACACAACACCTCAAGGAAGATTTTGATTATCTAAGTTTTGAATGTAGTCTTCAAGACTTTTTTTATTCTAAGAGTTCAAGCAAAGTTTTTAATGAAAAGAATCTATAATCCTTGCCTTACAGTTATTTCACAGGTTTTCATTCTATTTCACCATGTGATAATACGAGCACCCTTAGGATCATAGGATAGTTCTGTTTACCAGGGTCATCAGAATGTTGAAAATCCAGCTTCTTGTGCATGACAGGGTCACAGTTGAGGTCAGACTAGGTTATTCAAATTTTAATCCAGCTGGTTCTTAAAAACACCAAAGATGGAGACTTCTCAACATCTCTGCACAGCCTGTTTCACTGCTTGACTGTCCATTTGCAGATAAAGTTTCTCTCATTTCTTTTTATGTCTATTGTACCTTGTCCTACCACCACAGCGCACAAAGAACAGCTCCATTGTCTTGATGACCTCATCATCATCTAGGAGATTAGAACCATCTCTTCTCCAGTCTGACCCATTCCAGCTCCTTCAATCTCTTTTCACAGTAAAAGTTCTCCAGCTCCTGACCACACCGTTGACTCTCCGCCTGAACTCGCTCCAATTTACCAAGGACTTTGATTGAATGAGGGGTCCAAAATTTTACACTGGACTCCAGATACACTCTCATGAGTGCTGAAGAGAAAGGTATAATCACTTCCTTTTGATTTCTTAGTCATCCACTTGTCAGTAGAACTCAGGACATTCTTGGTCTTCTTGTGCTTCTTGCTGATGCCCAGCTTGCTGTCTAGCAGCACCACCAGGTCTTTCTCAGCAGGGTTTCTTCCCTGCTAGTGAAGTCCCAGCCTCTAAGTACTCCATGGAAGCTCTTTCATCACGAGTGCGGGACTTGTCATTTGTACTTGTGGAATTTCATGAGCAAAGATAACCAAATTTTTCCTTATAGTTGGATTATTTTATTGGTCTTTTTGCTTATGGTCTTCTGTGCATCTCTTTAAGAGAAACCATTGGGCTAAGTTGCAAAGGATTCAGACAGGAAAATTACGCCAGTGTCGCCGAGCTGTGACTGCAGAACTAGATGTAAGTAAAGGAGACCTGATGAGAGGAAATCCTTATATGCATGTTAATGTGGCTTTTTTAAAGCAATCACAGAACTCCTGGACCCAAAATAGTAACTGTGCTCTGTACAACATATAATTGTTTTCCACTTCAGCTTTATGTTGAATCATTACAGAGATTTGCTAACACAGGAGGGACAGAGTGAAGTCAAGAAGCTAATTCCTAGTTAATTACTAAAGAAATGAAAGCAGACAAATGAAATTAATTTTAAATATTTTACAGGATCAGGCAATATCACGACCTTGTGGTCACACTTTCTAAAATTATTTGTTAAAAAAATTGAATCTTACTCTTCAGATCATAGAGATTGTCACTATTTTAAAAGCAATTTTGGTTGAGTAGGAGCATTTTTCATCCTTAAATCAGACCTCCATGTGTCCTGTAGTTTGTGCTTTGTGGTGAAACTTGCTGCTAAACCCGACTTTAGGCCAGGACATACAGCATAATCTGTTCTACAGCAATATCTTCCAATGGTGTTCTTGTTTCTTGTGAATTACCAACTCAGATAGCTCACTAGAGTCCTTTGTTTTGCTTCCCATTTTTCTAGTTTTGGTGGTTTTTTGGACTATTTTTTTTTTAATGAAGTTTACTTAGTTCAGTGTTAAGTTTTTTGATACAGTATTCAATATACTTTTCGTCTCCTGGTAAGAGATTTGTGCTGCATATATATGTAATACATAAATATATGTATCTGTAATAGAATTGTATATGTATATATTTATCTCTGTATATAATTAAACATGCATTAAAGCTCAAAGAAAATGAAACAGAAATGTAACAACTACCCCCTCTCTCCCGTAAAACTACATGTGGTATTATCTAAATGTTATTTTTACAACTTTATAATTAAAGCTTTATGATTCATCTTAATATTTTTGGATAGCAGTAATAGCATCCCATAGAACTAGTTTTGATAATTTCATTCACATGTTTGTGTTACAGTGCTGGTATCTTCTATAATAATAATAATAATAATAGGGCAATCTCTGACTCAATTAATTCAGGTTTCACCGAAATTTTATAATACATCTCTATATCAGTTAATTAATCTAATGATTTTTCTTACCTAAGAAACCAGCAATTAAAACATGTGATTATATTAAAATACCTGTGTACTTTACTGAAGTTTTACTGAAAGATTTTATTTCTAGAACATAGTTAAACTTCATGAAAAAACAAAAATCTGAGCTTTACCGCAATATATAAAAAAGGTGACAAAAATGTCCTTCTTTTCTCTAAGATAACCAAACTATTCTTACCACTTATCTTTGTCATAATTTCTATAACTACATCTGAACTGGCCACAAGGGAAGTAGTACATATGAGTATCGATATGTATACAGCTGTCACTCTTTGGACTTAATGTGTCAATTGTAATGACACACTATTCCTGAATTACAAATGAAGCATACCCTTGTGCTTCCATAATACTACATAGCTATTTGTTTTATGAGGGAATTGGTTCGTTGCTTTGCACAACTGTTTGAAAAAATGGCAATATTTCTTAGTTCATATGAGTGTTTTTAATTACGCTTACTGTTTTAAATCTAGTTTTAATCATCTTTAACAATGCTGTCAGATATGGATCTGGTTCAAATTCACTGAAGTAAAAAGGAACGTTCCATAGATTTCAAAATCCTTTTGACCAGATCGCATCTGAAAATCAATGAAAATATGACTTCCAAAAGATGAAGATTTCTAGTGCAATCTGAGAACATTACTAAAACATCTTGAAAACAATCCAAAATTTAATTAATCTTCTGTGTTTGTTGTTGGCTTCCTATACTTTAGGCAGATAACACAGGACCAGTACAGATAGCCTGTACTTCTGTTTGTAATACTTGTGACAGCTACCATAAGTTATTGAAAATGCCACCTCAAACAGAGTGTGATGCTGTGTGTTGGCTTTTTCATTTACAGGAATTATTTTCAAAATGTTATATAAAATGGGTATTTAACTCTTATATTTAATGTAGATCTACTATTACCTCATGCTGCTCCTGCTTTTCATGTGTCCTTTTTCAGATATGGTAATAAGGATTTCAAGTAATATAAGCAACAACAAAAAACCATGGAAAATTACAGAATCACACAGAATCACAGAAAATTCTGAGTGAACATCCTGGGGGAAGCGACCCACAAGGATCAAGGAGTCCAGCTCTTTAAGTGAATGGCCTGTACTGGTGTCAAATCTGCAACCTTGTCGTTGTTTGCACCATACTCTAAACAAAATGCATACATATACACATATATAAACACACATATGAATACATGCATTCACACATTTGAAAGTAAGCAATAGGGGTTTTTTTATCAGAGTCATTTTTTCCCTGTACACAAAATGGACAATATGTTATGATTCATTAAATAATACATTTCAGATGTATTAGAAACCCAGTCTGCTCACTATAACATGAACATCAGCTCTGGTAATGACTAATTAAAGTAAGCCTGTAAACATATGCAGAAATTGTGTTATAATTATTTTTTATTTTATACTAATGCTGCTTGTTCTTGGTCATTTACATCCTTTTCTAATTTTTTGCATAAGCAAAGTACAATATAGGCATAACTTAAGTGAAAGAATTTATTAAAAAAAAAGAAAAAAACAACAAAAACCCCCCAAAAATAAATAAAGGTAATAGTAATATAATGTAATGTAATATAATGCAACTTAAAGTAAATATAATGTAGTATAACAGTATATAATAAATATATTCTCAAGAATTTGCGAGTTGCAGGTCTGTGCAAGGAAAGGTTTTCTTTGAACTACAGCTGCTCTACATCAAACAATGGAGTTAAATGTTGATTTCTAGTATCAAGAACAAGAAGACATTTAGATAAGTGTTTAAGGAGTAAAAAGTGGGAAATGGACAATGGCATGCACTGCTTTTAACTGTTAAAAAAAAAAATTATCACTAACAACTGTCATCATCTCTTCTTGACTATAGATTTTGGTGAAGCTCCTCAAATATGGTTTTAGGATCATAGCATTGAATTTATAACTGTTCATACACTGATATGAATTTGATCTCGGTTGTTGCAGTCACCAAACTATTGTATTAAAGCATCTGGAAGTTAAAGAAGTTTTAGACCAGCTGCAAGAAAACAGAAAATGCAAGGTAGTAACTCTTAGTAGTGCAGCATACTGATAATAGCTGATTCAACATCAAACCGTCCTGTTAACACATCACACTTTGTTAAGCAATTTTTAATTGGCATGGGTTAGTTGATATTGAATTAGTTTTCTGTGTAACCTAGCACTGGGATCCCAGTGTAAAATTTTCACTGTTTTCAAGCCACTGCCTAGTGGCTAGAAAATAATTTTATTTTTGGACAAGAAAATTGGTCTGGTATTCCGTTCCACACTCAACCTCTGCATTATCACTTTTCCATCCGCTACAGAATGACTTTTGTATATGCAAACCCATCATAGATAATCAAAAACCATTTTTAGTCCCTGCCACTTAACATTATTTCAACCACATACTTCATATAACTGTATTTCGACAGTGCACTTCACATATTTCAACTCACATTTCAAGTAACATATCCAAGGCTTCTAAATTTTTGGCACTTTAAATATCACAAATTTGTACCTCCTAACTCTTTGACCAAATATGGAAGTTAATGAATTGGGGTAACATTTGTACACTATAGTTATGTGACAATGGGTAATTTTTGCTGACCTATGTTTTAAACTGGATTTTCATTCAGTATACATTTTCAAAATTCAGCTGATTACTAATTACTATTTCTCTAGACAAGAAGATTTATATTTTTAATTATTTATATCTCCAATAAAAATCTGCACATGCTAATATAATTTTGTTTCTTTGACTAATCTACTTGTGACTTCTGTAGGCACTCTTTTCATCTGCTATAAACAAAGAATAGGAGAGAAGCCTGCACTGAAAGATTGTAAATCTAGGTAACATGCTATTTTCTATACGTTTGTGAGAAGCTCAGTTTGACTACAGAAAACTCAATCCTGCTGAAATAAATTAGACTTTTTCTTTAGATCCTAATAAGGATAAAATAATACACCCAGAAATATGGACCTGTACTTATTTTTTTCTGCATTGCTCTTACTGTCTTACGTTATTGACTTTTGTTTTCATATAAATAACTTGCCACAAGAAAAACAAAAGACGTAATCAAACACCTCCTGTCCTCTTCCTAGTCTAAATTCTCCTTGCTTTTGTCACATGTACTCAGTCCCACTTTGGTGATGTGGCAACAGATGGTGCAGGAGGCTGAGGCCATAGCACAAAGATTTCCTTCTGCTACTCCTTGCTCCATACTTGTTTTCGTCTGATGCTCCTTACTTCCTTCTGCTCCTCTGCTCCAATGAGGATCATGCACAGGCTGTAGTCCCTCAGGGTAGGCCCTGCTCCTGCATGCAGGAATGGCACAAAGTGGCTCATATCCTCCTTCCTTACAGAATGCCCTGCAGCCCTTGCTACAGAAACCCTTTATTTTATGTTCAATACAACATTGTTGGCTATTTTCAACAGCTTAATACTTGGCACAACCCAATCACATCATTCTTTTGGGAGAAAAGGAAAATGAAACCACAAGCTAGTTCTTTATTTTATTATGGAACGTTGACGCTTTAAAAACAATTCATCAAATTTCTCATGCAAAACCTACTTGTTTGGTTGAGTTGAAAACTCTTTACATCATCTGTTTTTCTACCCATAATATTGTAAACAGTTTCTTAATATATATTTTCCCTTCACATTAAGGCTACATTTCAGGAAAATATATTTATATCTATCACCCTTAAACAGCATAAGAAAAAAATGCATAGAATGCTTATATGTGTAAACATACAGGTCTTCTTACAATCATCTGCTTAATATAGGAGAAGACATAATTATTTCTATGTTCTTTGAGGTCTATAATTACTTGTAAGGGAGCCATGCAGAAGCAGGCATGCATTTTGCTTCAGGTGTGGGACTCTTAAAACCACACAAGGAATGTGGTTAGACTGATTGAGACCACTCACAGGCATGGAGCAGTGGATTAAAATCGAGCGGCTAAAAGAGTTGTTGCCCTTAGCACTCCTCCATGCCCTTCTGACCTGTGTTGCTTCCCCTGAGGGATGGATGCCTGATTTGCTTGTGAATAAGTAGACCCACCACAGCCTTCATACTCTATCTTATATTAAAATTACTCCAGTTTTGTTCAATTTCTGTATGACAGACTCAAAACTGAGGTGGATGCTGAAGCCCATTTGTGAGTGTATCATATATACTTACCTCAGGACAGCTCTGTTAGTCATTGGGGTGGGGAAGATGAGTGGGGGTGGTAGGAGCTGCAGCTGATCTGTTAATTTATGCGTCTTAGGAGCCCTGAGAGGAGGAATATCTTCTTTGATAACTTTAGTTCCCTCCATCTTTTTTCCATGTTCTTAATTTTTCTATTTACCACACAGTATTGCTCTTATTTTACCTGGATCTTTGTGATTGGAATTTTTTTTGCTGTTGTTTGTGAGGTGTTTAGCACTTTCTGGTTTCTCAAAACAGAAAATAATTGAAATGTAAAGTAATTAGAAATTAATAAGGTGGTGGCAGACCTGAATATAATTAATGATGTTAACAATGATGAGACTGAAACATAATTCAGTATATTGTTATGAACAAACAGGGGATTTAAGTAGTAAGCAAATTAACTAATACACATCTTAATTTCATATAATGGCTAGCACAAGTTATGATTACAGTCTCACTCAGATGCACTTTGTACTTACAAGGACATTATGCCATTTTATCAGTTCACCATACACAGGACACTGAGCTTAGTTTCCTGGGCTGCATATAATATTAGTAACACTTCCAGCATAGAACTTTGCTTTGTAAAACATGAACAGACAGAATAGAATCACCCTGGTTCTCAGAAGAAAGTACAGATTGCATTTCTAAAATGTCGTGTAATTCCTACTCAGAGCCACTCATGAACAGTAAGGGCAATTTAATTATCTAAATAGTAATTAGGAAATTAAATGGAGTTGAAAGCTTAGAATCCTTTGAGACCTGGGGCTGGCAAATATGGAAAAAAAGTCAAAGGCTTCTGCCTGATCATATCTTAAGGGATATGTGGTAACATAAAACTTCAGAAGAAAGGCTTTTTTTTTCCTCCCTCAAGATAATTAAGGGTGAATATTCTACTGGGATGAAAAAAGCTTATATATTCCATATAAGTATAGGAAAACTTGGAGACTGAAGCCAGTAAAAGGGACTCCAGATTTCATAATCATTAGCAAATGCCAAAATGTGTTCAAAAATACCTTCAACTCCATAAAAAACAGTTACTTATCCCATGTACTATACATGGAACCATCTAAAATTGAATCATGTTCATTTGCATAAAGGAAAGTAAGGAAGAATCCTATTTAGGAAGAACCTTGAAAAGGACTGAAGACTGTAAGGCAGCCAGAGATTCAGAATAAATCTGACTATGAAAACATTCTGAAGATAATGGCACACATGAAGCCTTTAATTAATATGGAATACATTGTCTGCAATATATGGAAAGAGGAATATGATTTTGAAATTTCATTAACCACAAATAATTTTAATAAAGAAGGCTATTGTTTGTGGCAGTTATAGAATAGTTCAACAAGTATTAATGAAGACTCTTGAACTACTTATTAAACAGTGCTTATTCACCAACCAGTAATTTAAATACAATAGTTATTTTTTAATACAAGCATGTATCAATAATTTAAAACCTTTCTAATATGACTGCTACTGCAGTGCTAGAATTAAATCTAATATTTGCATATGTGCTTCAATACAATTGCACCATTGAAAAAAAAGCATCTATGTTCTGTGTGATGCCTTTTGAGAAAGGTTATCTATTTCCATTGCCAAAATTTTGTGTGCTGAGACAAAGGTGATTGCAGTATGTAACTTAAAGCTAATGTATCTTAATGAAAGAAAAATGAGCCACTTGGTGCATCCTCTACACCAAGGACTCTTTAAAGGTCTGTCATCTTCAGGACAAGCCAGTGTTCTTGAATGCTGAGTGGGAGTCACTGAAGCAAGTACCAGGAAATGTACAGTTTTTGCACTGAGCATTTTGGAGACTTCACTGGGTTTCTAACAGCTGATTTTAGATGGAGAAACATAAATGTTTAGGATTCATGATTTCTAATTGGTGCAGAATGAAGAAGCAGTAGCTGAAGTGACGTCACCTTTTTGGTATTTCAGTCTAGTAACAAAACACACACCTGAGCACAGAGGAGAAAATTTTAATTTCTTCTCCAGTTCCATGTCTCTTGTATCCCAAACACGTAAATTATAAATGCTAAACACTAGCAGAACTATTTTCTAATATCACTCTAAAAGCTAGATTTGACAGTGCAGAACACAACCCTATCAAACAGTCCCTGGACTGGGTTCACATGGCAAAGTTGTGGTGGTGGGACAGGAGGTATGTGCTTATAGACGTCTCTGTAAGAAAAGGCCAGGGGCTGCACCATGCTTGTTCTTGTCTATTCCAGCCAGCTTTGCAATGGACCCCCCACAGGACACATCTGAGTCTGCCAGTGAAGCTGCTGGTTCTTCTGGAAATCATATTTAAGAAAGAGCAAAATTCCACATAGGCAGTTAGTAGTGACAAAAATAAAAATTAAAAAAAAAAAAAAAAGTGAGGAACAATCCCTGTAGGCAGCAACATCACAGTGTAAGGAAGGGGAGGAGGTGCTTCAGGTGTTGGAGCAGAGATTCCCCTACAACCTGTGGAGACAAGCATTCCAGAGCAGACATTGCAGTCCATGGAGAGAAGACCATGGTCTGCCCATACTGGAACAGGCCAGGAGTGTGAGAAGGAAGAAGTGGCAGAAAGAAACTTCTGTGGAAAGGCCATGAGCCCTCAATCCCCCTTCCCTGCTGTGCAGCTCAGTTTGGGGGAGAAAGGAGAGGCATTGGGAGTGAAGGAGTGATGCTAATTGGTAAGTTATCTCCTTGGTTTGATCTAGGTCCTGCTAGGTTGTCTTTAGCAAGAAATCGTAGAATATAAAACATAATATATGGACATATATAATATTTCCACTTCATTTGAGCTCCTTAAATGGTCATTGAGGTAAATAGAAAGGCCCTGATCAATTTCTCTAGATCAGTTCTACAGCTCAGCAGTTGTCTTCTGAAAGAACATCTTTGATTGAAACATAATATTTGCCTACTCTTACTCTAGAGTTCTGAGTTTAAGGTCCATGTTCTAAAACTTCAATTCCACTGAAAATTATAGATTTCAGATCATCAGAAATGCAACTGTGAAAACAAGAGTAATAAAGCACTTTGCATTAGAATAAACAACAGTTTTATATATGGAAATGAAATATATTATTCTGTCTTTTAATTTCTGTCTATGCAGAAAGGGTTTACAGTTAAAGTTTTCACAGCTTCCTCATGTCCCAGTTTTACAAACCTACCATTCTGCTTATTAATTCCAACTGAGGAATTAGGTGTGTACAAAGTAGGTGTAACTGATGAGAGTTTTTACATTATTCATAGAGAGACTCAAGCACCCTAATGTCTTAAATTGGCAATATTGATTGAACAATACAATGAACTTTGGCCCAGTATAGTTTTGAAAGGTTAAGCCTTCAGATAGCAAGCTCCAACAAATTTTACATAATATAAATTAAGATATCATAAAATATGTACAAACCTATGTAAAAATCCATATTTGGAGGGTGTTATAAGTAATTCTTAATCAAAGAATTATTTAGCTGGGGTTATGCAAGGGTTTGCATTTGGAGAAGTGCACAAGGAGGACACTGTTTCATTCAGTACCTAATGGTGAAATAGTAGGATTATTAAGATTGCAGATGACAACAGCCTAGGGAGAAGAACAAACAATAGCTGTTGTCAAAGCCTCTCTCAGTGATTTTCAGCAGTTTTGGCTTGAAGGGGTCCCAGTTGACTGAAAGGTGGTGAATATTGTCACGATTTTCAAGAGGGGCAATAAAGAGGACCCCAGAAACTACAGGCCTGCCAGTCTCACTTCAGTGCCTGGTAAAGTTACGGAGATTTTTAGGGGGGTATTGACAAACACCTGAAAGACAGCACAGTCATTGGCCACAGCCAGCATGGCTATGTAAACTTTACTAAAATCCAGAAAAAGTACATCCACTGCCTTCACTTCATCCACTGGGCAGGTGGTCTTATCACAGAAAGATATCAAGTTAGTTAAACAGGACTTATCTTTTGTGAACCCATGTTGACTGGCCCTGGTGGTTCCATTGTTCTTTAAACGCCTTTCGGTAGTACTCAGCATAAGCTTCTCCAAATTTTTTTTCCAGGAACTGAGGTTAGACTACCAGGTCTGTAGTTGCCTGTGCCCTTTTTGTAGATGAAATAACACTGACTAGCTTCCAGTCAGCAGGAACCTGCACAGACTCTCAAGACCTTTGGTAAGTGATAGATATGGGTCCTGATCTAACATTCCTTACCTCCCTCAGTACTCTGGAGGGAATCCCATCAGGCCCCGTGGACTTGTGATCATTCAGTTGATACAGCTGTTTCCTTACAATTTCAGTGTCCACAAATGAAAAGTCACTGTTCTAACACTTATGTCCACACACTCAGGTGACTGAGCAACCCAAGATCTATCAATATTACTAAAGACTGAGGCAAAAAAATGCATTGAATGCCTCCACTTCTTATTCATTCCTATTAGTCAAATGACTGTCTTCAACACCTTTAGATCTCCTCTTGATATCAAGAACTACCTAGAAAAGCCCTTGTTATCTGAAACAACACTGGCCAGTGTTACAAACCAGTCTAATCACTGAGGAGTAAAGAGAACTAACTCTCTGTGAATAAAACTGAAAGAACTTTGAAGGTTTGAAATATTCCCCAAGAAAACGAGATAAAAACCAAACGAGATTAAATGTTGATGACAAAAAAGAAATTATGTATTTTTATTTAATAGTTAAAGAGACATAGAAAAAGAAAGAGAGAAGTAGAGAAAAGTTAGAAAAAGCTAAGGTTACTTAAAAAAGCATAGGATAGGTCACCACCACACTGTGCTGCCTTTGTTGCTGCTGAGATGGGAGGGGGGAGTGGGGGGAAAAGCAGTTTTTGCCCATTTTTTCCTGCTGTTTGAAGCGTCTTATCTACCTTCTCCAATCCCGGGAGCGGTTTGGCTGGAGTGCGGCAGCCCATCCTCTGAAATGCAGGCGCGATGCCCGATGGCTGCGGCGGAACCTCGGTCCGCTCGCAGTGCTCTCACCACGGGCCGCAGGAGCGGGGTGGGGGTTCCACAGCTCACTCATGGCTTTGGTCCAGGGGTGCAGGACCAGGGGTTTAAGCTGGCAGTGTCAGCTCCAGGAGGCCGCAGGGTGTCTCTCAGCAGGCGATGGCAGTCGGGGGAGGAAAGGCAAAGGTCAGGGATTCTGCCCTTCGCTTTCCCCTCCACCTTTGCACCAGTTTCCCCTTCCTTTTTACGGGCCTCAAGGCGGGCTATTCACAGTCCATCCCGCACGTAGTTCTCAGGTGTTCAGGAGTGATTATGATAAGCAGACATGATTACGAAGCACTTTTTTGAAGCCTTTCTCTTATTATTAGGCTCTTACAACCAGTTCTAACTCTAATTGAGCTTTGGTCTTTCATGTTGTCCCCCTGCAAATAAGAACCATGATTCTGTAAACTTCCTGCAAAGCCTGATCTCTCGTCTAGAAGTCATACAAGTTCTTTTTCATCTTGAGCTAAACAAGGAGTTCCTTGTTTAGCTCAGGTAGTCTGCTATTCTGCTCGCTGGATTTCTGACACAGTGATATTGCCTTCTTACTAATTTCTGAAAATGGAGCTAAATGCTATCAAACAATCAAACCTATCCTGTACATACAGTGAAACACCATTGTTAGGGAGGTGCTGGAAATAAGTCAACGAAAGGCTCCTGTTAGTTTCTTGCTTACTTAAAGATCAGTAAAATTATTTTTCTGTTCTATTAGTCACTGGTAAGAAATCAATAGATAAATTATTCCAAGTTCAAGACAGATGCAATATTTCAAGATCAGTAAAAAAACCCCATGAGTGTCATTTAAAAGAGTTGGAGGTAAGGAAACCAGACACGTGATATGGTGAGGTATTTCCTAGGTTACTGCTTCCCTGAGTGTAAGTTATAGCCATTATAATCAGAGTCTGGAGGCAGAAGTAGCAAATAAAACATTTATTTTAGCTTTTTTTTTTCCCCTCTTAGTTTTCAGTGAACAAATCTGTGAAAAATATTAAACCTTCTTTGGTTTGGTCACAGAAGATACTGTATGTACTATTCTGCAAGCAGAATAGAACATCACAAAATAATAGGTCATACGATTAAAACATTAAATTATAAATTCCTGAGAGACAAGAAGGGAATGTTGTGCCAGATTTTGTCTCAATGTATAATGGTCATCTAAAAGTACAAGTTACAAAATGATTAACTGATTCACCCTCCAGACCCAGCAGATGGAAACATTCTGATCCTGATTTGTTGCTTAGAAGATAATTAAAGACTTGTTAAGTTTTCTCGACTAATTTCTTTTTTTTTTTATTACACACTGCCATGGTCAACTTTCGAAGCTTCATTTGTTCTATTCCAAAAACTTTCTTGATTGCTGAAAAGAATATTTTTCTTTAGCAGTGTGCTAATTGAGGTTGACAGACACAGTTGTAGTTCCTCCTACACTTACAAACAGCGTAGCTTGACTATATTTGTAGTGAGAAGTGTATCATTATGTCTGATACATTAGACTTTGTTTTAAAAAGTGATAGAACATTTAACTCAGATTCTGAATGAGCACCTCACTTACCTAATTGCCTTCTGTCTAGTGCTTTTTATTGACCAAGTGTGTGTGAAGGCTCAAACTTGAAATGCAACTTTACTGAATCTTGGTTTCGGGTTTTCTATTGTTTTTTAATTTCTTTTTTTTGTATCGGGAAAACAAAAAAGGATGAAACCCCAATCAATTAATCAAACCCAAAAGCCTAAACCCAGTCTCTTTGCCTCAATTAATACCAACAAACTGTGTGGACTAATGCATGTTTCCCAAATGAAATCTTTTATAATCTAGTTTTTATCTAACATCCTGTCAAAATCTCTTCACTATCCTACAGGCAGGTGCCCAGGTTAGCTTAGTTCTGTCATAAGCTCAGTGTTCTCGGAAAAGCCAGGAGAAACTGCACTTTCCTCCCTGTTATCCATTTCAAAATATTGCTAGCATCTGCTTCTTTGGAAAAATATATGGATTTTGATAGCATTTTGCTCTATTTTCAAGTTATAAATGTGCTGGCATGTCTGTCATCATTCAGCAAGCAGTGACTGTTGGCAACAATAAATGGATGAGAGACAGTACAAAGTAATTGTGATACAAAAGACTGAAGAGGAATTAATGGCACCTAAAGCTTCAAATTAAATGGCTCAAAATGAGGTATTAACATAAAATGCTGCCTCTGCTAATTTCTCAGAACAAGCTGCGGTTGCAGCTGTTTCTAACTGACAGGTGGAAATGATATCACGTCTTTGTAGGAAAACTGCCTGTTTTACAGGCATGATGGTGTGTATCAGGAAAAATGGCCCTGGTTCTCCCAGGTCCAAAACTAAATTCTAAGTGTTCAAATTGTTAGTCTGAATGTCAAAAATCTGTTTGGTGAAGACAGGAACAAATGGGTATGGAGTGGAGGTGGGTGAAAGTAGAATCTACTCAGCACAATTCAGAATACTTTTTGTCAGTATGAAAAAGATATAATTCCAGGGTTGTCTGAGGATAAGCCACAGAAATGTTTTTCTGGAAGGATCAAGGAAAGAGAAAATTAAGATTTTCAGTGAAAGTCAAAATAATTTTCTCCTAGAGAATCAGGCAGCTGATACTACACTCAAAATCTTGTTATGTGCGAAACGGAATATGTTGTGTACGTGAAGTGAAGAATTTATTGTGTAACTAAACTCTTAAAATCTAATCAAAATACAGCAGTTTTTCAGTTGCAACAATACTAATATTCATAGCCCAAATTAATATAAAAAATTCACATAAGTAAAATTGTTATACATTACGTTACCACTATCGGCCCTTTTTCTGTGGTGTTATGCTCACCTCCCCAGTGTTTCTCTCCGTCTTCATCAAATAGATTGGAAATGGAGTGTTTTATGGCAAGTCAAAATGTGCTCATTCTTGTCATTAGTTTCCCAGTTACTCAGGCTTTTTATTTTTGATCTCAACAGTGAGTTTGTGTGGTGCTCAAGGTTAAACTTTCTGGTCATGACCAGTGACAGATGGCAGTGATTTGTATTTATAGTTTGAGATCTTTGTCTGGTACCTGCACTCTTCCACAGCACATTTTGTTATATGATCACACCTACACTCTTCTACAGCACATTTTATTCTGAGATCACAGACAGTTCAATCCAGCCAGAACAATTACTTGTTTTTCCTACAAGATAAAACTAAACTAAAATACATTTTGCAGCTAGCTGAGAGTTAAAACTAATTAAAATCAGCTCAGG
Organism: Struthidea cinerea; assembly: GCA_013397865.1. Classification (NCBI taxonomy): domain Eukaryota; kingdom Metazoa; phylum Chordata; class Aves; order Passeriformes; family Corcoracidae; genus Struthidea; species Struthidea cinerea. The sequence continues at coordinate 170,943 of VZTI01004541.1, forward strand.
ACAAGACAGGCTAAAAGAAGTTCTGAAACCTGCGCTGTCAGGTCAATATAAAGCCTATGATCTTGATGCGGCTGCACAGGCAATTGTAAAAACTTAAGCTGGAATAAAGTTTGGTATACTCAAAAATATGGGGCAAAATTATGTTTTCCAGTCTTCAAGCATGAGATGTGTAGAATTTGCCTGTGTTTCATGAGTAGTGCAAATAAGTGTCCAATGCAAAATGTTTTGATCACAGATTTAGGCTGGTAGGATCAAAATAATTCATGAAATTCATTTCAGAATGTCACCTGAATCCAAACTGCTGCTCAAAACGGGGTCACATATGAGGTCAGACAAGGCCAGTCAGGATTTTATCCAGTTTGGAATACAATTTACAAAATGGGATATATAAAATCATACAGACATCAGGGTAGAAGATATTTAAAATATTTATGATAAATTACCCTTTGAAAGTGTCTGTCTTTCATAATTATAGAACCTTAGGTGTTAACTGAGTCTAGACGCCTGACCTTTTCACATCTTAAGATGAGCACCAACTTCTGCAGGTACTTTTTTTGTGTCTTCTCATTTAGCACTTTCTTTTTGTCTTCTGAAAAACAATTTGTATAATCAGTGGTTCCCAAAACCAATTTTTCTCATTCTCACCCATACCACAGAAGTACAGATCCTCTTGGCATGCTACCGCATGCTCCATATGCATCAAGCTCATCATTCAATTGTTACACAATTGGCTTATTCATTCAATTCTAATTTTTGATCAGAATACAATCATCCTTCCATCCCTGGGCATCACCACACCATTTAATCTCAAAATTTGCCTTTATTTCTCCTTACCTAGGCTGTTTTTTGCATTATTACTAAAACCCAATTTAAAAGATACTGTTCATGTGTAATATGGAAAAAATCCAAAAGTATGTTGAATTTCTCTCAAGTGAACCTTCCCAGAAAATCTTGAAGAAATGACACCAAGCCTTTCTGGCATGTATCAGATTTTCTTCCATTGGGAGGATTATATATCTGAGGTTCTTAAATGGCAAGGAGCTTGCAGGACAGAAGCTCTGTTGGTTTTTGGTTTTGATTTTTTTGGGGTTTTTTTTTGTAGTCTTGAATAATAAGTTTGTTCATTTACCACTTACATCTGAAAAAAGGAAAGAATTTTTACTTGTAAAATGGAAGTTGAAATGGTAACAGCAATAGTAAGAGTATTAGCACACAATAGTTTACTTGAGAACACTAAATCTCAACTGTGAGAAGCACAAAACCCAGATTTTTTAAGCAATTTTCTAGAGTAGTAGACAACTCATCCTGACAGACTAAAAAGTACTCAGCACTATCCACAGTGTAGTTGCTGAAAAACATTACAGAAAATTAAAGACTTAGTTTCACTGCTGTTCCAGAAGAGACAAAATAGCATTTAATGATTTCCCGTGCTCCTGTGAAATATAACTTGACTATTGATTATTCTGGGGCAAGCAGATTTCTTCATGGAATAGGTCATAGTTCAGTAGTGTATCAGAAAAATAGGAGAACAGATTTAAACAATAATGCTTTGCTTATTTCTACAGTATTTTCTGTTTAATCAAGGTGATTTTGTAATTTTTAGTTTTCCTGAATAAGTTATTGAGGCAATGAAGAACACACATAGCGACTACACACAAATTATTCCCCAGATGGCTCTCATGGCCTACATACTTTAGATATGGATGGTGGGTTGACCCTGAGCAGTAGCTAAACACCCAGCCTGCCTTCCACTCACTCACTCACTTACTCACTCACTTACTCACTCACTCACTCACTCACCCACTCACCCACTCATCCACACACCCCAGCCTGGGAATGGGAAGAAACATAGAAAGAATGAGAACATGCATCAAGGTAAAGCCAGTTTAATCACACAGAAAAACCCCACAAGCACTGGTAAAATATGGAATTATTTACTACTTCCTGTTAAAAGACAGTTGCTTACCTGTTTCATGGAAAGCAGGCCCTTAGCACATGTTATTTGGGAAGACAAACACCATGCAAACACACAAATGTCCCTGCTTCTTCCTTCATTCCACCAACTTCTACTGATTAGCACGATGTGATATGGCTATCTCTTTGGTCAGCTCAGGTAGGCTGTGCTGGCTGTGTCCCATCTCAGTCTCATGTGATGTGAGACCATCTCTTGCTGACATTCAGTCAACCCACTTTGTGGGGGTGGAGTGGGTGGGGAGAGAGACAGAGGAAGTCTTGATGGTGTGCAAGTACTGCTCAGCAGCCAAAACTGTGGTGCATTATCAGACTTGAATTGGGAATATTATTGAATTTATTACTAAAAAAATCAGAGAAGAATAATGAGAAGTAAAATAAATCTTAAAAACACCTTCTCCCCATCTCTCCCTCCCTCCTGAGCAATACTTCCTCCCCCAGCAGCTTAGGAAAACAGGGAATGGGTGTTACGGTCAGTTAATCATAAGTTATTTCTTCCTCTGCTCAGGGACAGGAGTCCTTCCCCTGCTGCGCCATGGGATCTCTCCCATGGGAGACAGTTCTCCACCATCTTGTCTACTATGAGTCCATGCCACAGGCAACAGCTCTCCATGAACTGCTTTAGTGTGGGTCATTCCTCCATGGGGTGCAGTCCTTCAGGCACAGCCTGCTTCAGTGTGCATCCCCCATGGAGTCACAAGTCCTACCAGCAAACCTGCTCCAGCATGGGCTCCTCTCTCCACAGGTCTGCAGGTCCCTGCCAGGAGCCTGCTCCAGGACAGGTCTCCCATGGAGTCACAGCCTCCTCTCAGGTACCCACTTTCTCCAGCCTGGGTGACCTCCATGGGCTGCAGGTGGGTCTCAGCATTCCCGTGGTCCTCCATGGGCTGCAGGGTCACAGCTGCCTCACCATGGTCTGCGCCATGAGCTGCAGGGGAATCTCAGCTCCAGTGCCTGGAGCACATCCTCCCCCTTCTTCTCCATGGGTCTGGGTGTCTGCAGAGTTGTTCCTCTCACATATTCTCACCCCACTCTTCTCTGGCTGCAATTATATTTGTGCAATAACTTTTATTCCCCTCTCAAATATGTTATCACAGAGTTTTTACCAACATTTCTAATTGGCCCAGCCTTGGCCACAGCATACCTGCCTTGGAGCTGAATGGCATTGGCTCTGCTGGACCTGGATGAAACTTCTGGCAGCTTCTCACAGAAGACACCCCTGTAGCCCTCCTGCTACCAAAACCTGGCCATATAAACCCAATACACGTGGCACCATGAAGATTGCTATGAAGAGAGTTAACTTCATTCCAGCCAGAACCAGAAGAGTATGTTTACAGAGGACAGTCAATGAGACTGGAATGCTAAACCTTTAGGCATTTTTCTTTTACAGCTGTATCCAGAACACTTGTTTTCTACTCAAATTAATTGTTCTATGTTATAAACGCCAGAAATTCCTTCTTACCTTGCAGATACATGAAAACCATCATTAGGTAATGAGAATACCTGTAACTTTATTCAGCAAGTATTTCTTAAGGCTATGCTCTTTGCACCCTTAAGCACATATTAATGTTGAGGTCTGAAAAAAAATTCGTATAATACACTTACAAGATGGTTCATAAGAGCAACTCTGATTTTTGTTTTGTTTCCAGTATGTTATTTACCTGAGTATAACAAAGTCACAAGATTACTTACACTGGTCTTTCTGCCACTTGCAATCCTGCATGTGCTGCCTAAATAGCAACAAGGGATAGAAATAGCATATTAACTATTTTTTAATTAATTTAAAATGTTATTCAACATTAAAAGATATTTCTATGTATATAGTGCCAGCTCTCTGAACATTTGTAAATCTGAAATACCTATTGCACTAGTAGAAAACACTTTCAAGATGTAAACTGAATTTGGTCCATAATGATCATTGCACATTCATCTTATCAAGGCATATAACAAGTGTAATACTTACGTATTATATTGTATTTACATCTCACATGGAATCAAAATTATATAACTTCTTTTATAAATATATATATTGATTCAGATAATCCTCATGCTAAAAGTTGCAAAATATGAAAGCTGTATTCTGGAATATGTAGTTTCTCAAAATCAGTGACCTGCTTTCTTTTAATTTCAAAATACAACTGCACAGAAGTAATTCTAGCCTCCAACTCTAAAGAATTGTTTGGGGACATAACTACTACGTCAATTGCAATGACAAGCTTGATGCTTTGTTGGATCTGGACCTAATCCTTCTATGTCATATCAAAGATGATCAGCATCTTATAGAACTGAATTCTTTTCATCACTGGGTGTCTTGACTCAGTAATATGTCAGGATGATATCATTAAGATTTTGTGGCTAAAATTACTTGAAACCAAAGTATACAAACCAAATAATTATTTTGTTTAACTTCTGAAAAAGCTTCAAAACAAAAGTTCAGATTAAATTTTTATTCAAAAGACTAATACCATTTTGGATGTGACTTAGGGCTGGATTGATGAGCTGAGGCCAATTGCATAATGCTCTACACCACCAAATGTTGGGTCCTGCACTTGGGTCAAAACAACCCCTTGCAACAATACAGGTTTGGGGCAGAGTGGCTGGAAAGATACCCAGTGAAAAAGGAGCTGCGTGTGCAGGTTGACAGCTGGCACACGAGCCAGTGTGTGCCCAGTTGGCTGAGAATGTCAGTGTCATCCTGGTTTGTTGCGGTGAGCCATGGCCAGAGCCATGATCAGTAGGACCAAGCAGACCAACAGGTCCAGTGGTTTGATGCCTCCACAGCACAAGGGCAGTGAGCACACAAAAGGCTGTGTGGAGCACGCTGACCTTTGGCTGCTGCCACCCCTCCTCATTATAGTTCATATTTGGGTATTTCTCTGGAAAGTTCTATGTTCCTCGGTTGGTAATTGGCCCATGTTAATCCTCTACCCCCCACATCTTCTCCCATTTGCCCTGATCCCTTCTCCCCCATAGCTGGTATTTTATTGGTTATTATATGTTCTCCACGCCTATTATGTAGGGGTATAAAACTCTGTGCCAGCCTTATTTATTGGCTCTCCTCGTGGCTTCTCCCTTGAATAAACCCTTCCCTGCCCTACGAGGAAGTTTCTCCGCTTTTTTGCTCCCTCCTTCACGCAGCCTGCCATCAGTAGGCAAGGCGAACCTGAGCTGGTGCTTTGCCTGCCCTCCAGCGCCACGATCAGCCTCCGTCCCCCCGACCTGGGGCAGGTAGAACATTGCCCAGTGCTGGAATAATGTGCTAGCCAGCTCAGCACCGTGGCACTGGTTTCGATCAGGAATAGTGTGGCCAGCAGGACCGGGGCAGTGATTGTCCCCTGTACCCATCACTGGTGAGGCCACACCTCAAATCTTGTGTTTTGTTTTGGGTCCCTCACTACAAGAAAGGCTTTGAGGTGCTGGAGTGTGTCCAGAGAAGGGCAATAGAGCTGGCAAAGAAGATGGAGCACAAGTTTTTTGGGGAGCAGCTGAAGGAGCTGGGGTTGTTTAGCCTGGAGAAAAGGAGGCTTGGGAGACCTGATTGCTCTTTAAAACTACCTGAAAGGAAGTTGTAAAGGTGGGGGTTGGTTTTTTCTCCTAAGTAACAAGTGACAGGACAAGAGGAAATAGCCTCAAGTTGCATGGAGAGGTTTAGATTAAATATTAGCGAATTTTTCTTCAGCATGAGAGTTGTCAAGTATTGGAACGTGCTGCCCAGCAAAGTGGTTGAATCACCGTCCCTGGAAGTGTTCAAAAAACTTATGGACATGGTACTTGGAGGCATGGTTTAGTGGTGAACCTGGCACTCTCAGGTGTATGCTTGGACTTGATGATCTTAGAAATCTTTTCCAACCTAAAGGATTCTATGGTTCTGTGATTTCCAGAGAAAACTCAAAAAAAAAGTCAATTATTTATAGTGTTAAGAGCAGGAATAATTTTAATTGCAGGTAAAATTCAACTAGTGATATTTCCTTCTTCTCTTAAATTATAAGTTTGCTTGATAAAAGTAAGGCATAAATGTAATGCAGTGGGATGTGTATTAAGGATTTTACAAGAAATTGTCATACTAGATGTGAAGTAAATTAGTAGCTGCATAGAGTGCAAATAAAATACAAAAAGGAAGAAAATCAGTAATTTCTCTGATCTTGAACATAATCAAAAAAAGAAATCTTACAAATTCATGGGAAAATTCATGGTGGAATTCTTCTGGAATTAATGTGATACTGGAAATGTTATTTAAAACTTTCACTAGTGTTATAGCATTTTCATCAGTGCACTAATATGATTTATTTATGATAAACTGCAGCTGTGTAAGGAAATTACATCAAATGATAAATGACTCCCTTAAAAGTCACAATGTTGTAATGCCATAAAGTGAAAAAGTAAATTCAAAGTAAATGGAATAAATACATACAAAGGGATTATAAATTAGAAAAGGCTCTACTCAGTGGTGCCAAGCAATAGGCAATGGCACAAACTAATGCACAGGAATTTCCACCTACACTTGAGGAAGAACTTCTTTATTGTGAGGGTGACTGAGCACTGGCACAGGTTTCCCAGAGAGGTTATGGATTCTCCTTCTCTGCAGATGTTCAGTCCTGGACATAATCCTCAGTAAAATGCTCTAGAGAACCCTGCTTCGTCAAGGAGATAGGACTGAGTCACCCTCCAGTTGTTCCTTCCCAGTCTTACCCATTTTGTGATTCTGTGTTTCTGTGATTGTCTCCTTCTGGTATTGTAAGGTCTACAATTAGATGCAGAAATCAATTTCTGTGATCTCAAAATTGGTTAGGAGAGGAGAATAATCATTCCACTCAGCTTCCTGGCTATGATCCTATTAATGCTTTTAGCAGCATATACTGCTAGTTTATGCCCAACTTTCCACAAACTAAAGACATAAGGAGAAAAATTATATTAATAAAACTTAGATTTTGGTTCTGTTTTTATTTAAAATTAACCTAACAAGCACAGACAAACACAAAGACAGCCAACAAACAAACTAAAGTCAAATGAACCAAAGCAAATTATGCCAACAGAGTTCAAGTTTTATGATATTTTGGGTAAAGCGGAAGTTTCAAAATCTTCAATAATTACTGAGGCACATCTGTCTTAGTTGTTAAAGACATGGTAAGATGGCATTTCTAAACACAAATTCTCATTGAGATGATTGTTATGCTTGATTGACTGTTTTGATTCACCAGTTTAAGAGAGACATTGAACACTTGGAGAGGGTTCAACAAAGGGCCGCCAATATGATTAGATGGTTGAATAATTTGGCACATGAAGAGAGGTTGAAGAAATTTGGTTTAGTCAGCCTAGAGTAGGGAAGGCTCAGAGGGGAACTGCTAATCACAGTCTCTGAGTAGCTAAAAGGGAGTTACAGAGAACTTAGAAAGGTTGTCTTCTCACTAGGCTGCAAGGCGACAGGACAAGAGGTGACAGGCACAAGTTGCTTCAGGGGAAATTCTGCCTAAATAAAAGACAGAAATTCCTCATTATGAGAAGATTCAAACATTGGATAAGGTTGTACACAGACGAAGCAGAACTTCTGTCACTGGAGAAGTTCAAGATTCAGCTTGACAGGGCCCTAGAACAGCTTGGCTCTGCTTTTACAAGAGGTTTGGAACCAGAGGATTTGCAGAGCTCTCTTACAATCTATACTTTCTCATGACTCTGTGATGTTTAGATGATGAGTTTTATGTATAAACAGAAAACAGCTCTGCGAAAGAATTTATAGATTAATAAACTGTTTCAAAAATATTTTTCCCTCACTGCCCTCACTGCTTGAAAAATTAAAAATTTGTCTCCACATAACTTTTGATGCCAAAATACTGTTAAGATAAATCACAGCAAAAGTAGCTCAAACAATGCAGTGATAAGGTTTTTATTTATGAAGCTGGTCTAGAAGGAAAAAACAAATGTTTGTGAAGTTCCAATTCAGTTTCCCACATTCTGACAATGAGGAGACCAGTAGCCTGGAGTTAGAGGGTAGGGAAGCCAAGCAACTGGGATAACTTTCTAGGAAAGGGGGCATTGAAAAAGTGACTGGAAAAGGGACACATATTCTTAGGCTCTGGAGGCAATTCCCATCCTTTGTGAAGGAAAGGTCTTCTTCAAGGAAGATTCTATATGCCAGCCAGGCAAGTGGACCCCAATAGAGAAAGGTATCCAGTACCTGAGGGAAATAGCTGACATATAAGTATGGGAAGGCCTGGCAGATTGTCTGTATCACACTCCAAAACACTCCACCAAGGAAAGCATCATGTGCTTACAATGGTGGAAGGAACCACTGGGTAGTTGGAAACCTATTCTCTGCCTTGTGTCACTACCTGAAATACTATCCTGGGCCTTGAAAAGCAAGTTTCATAGAGACTTGGCAACCCAGAAAACAAATGAGCCAGAAACAGAACTCATTTCTGAAGCAACTTCATAAAAACCTGGGCCAAAGATCATGGCATTGAGAGGGTGTATCACATCCCCTGTAAATGCATCAACCTCTGGAAAAATCGACCAATACAATGGGCTGTTAAAGGCTACACTGAAAGTAGTGGGTGCATTTAAGCATTGGGATAGGCATATATCACAATGTCTACCAAGTTAGTTAACACCAGAGGATCTGGCCAATTGGGTTGATCCTGCCCAATAAAACCTCTTATGTGTTGTCATTAGCCAAAGTACGGAAACAAAAAATTTACTACTTCTGCAGCTTTGACGGACACTAAAGAGTATTCAAGAGTTATAATAGAAATATCAGTAAATTTGAAGACCTATTTTCAAAGGAGACACTTGAAATGTGTTGTAGCAAAGTCCAAGAATTTTGCAATCCCTATTCTCCTGTTTGGCAACAGAAGAAGAGTTCCAGCTGTTTTTGCAAAGTAAGGCCAGTTCCAACTAATGGACAAAAGTTGTAGCTAGTTGATCAAGAAATGTTGATCATAAGGTCCCTTGGTGGCTTGTGTCCTTCTGTAGCAGGTTATCCTAAAGAGAAATATCTGAAAAAAGACTACTTTCCAAAATGTGAAAGCTATGGACCAACAACGAGGGTATTTAAGTATTGTTTAATTTTATGTAGTTGATAGCTTTCCTTGTTTTTCATTCCCCTGAGACTCATTAATTCATGTAAATATTTACAGACCAAAGGAGGAAATTAAAATTACTCTTAGAAATTAAGTCATCCAGGCAGGAAAGAGCGGCAATGAAATTCATTAGACATAAGTTTAGCTATGTAATAATTAGGGTTTCAGCCTAAAATCTTTATGCAGTTTTCTCTATAGTCAGTGCAAACTCTGGAAGACTATTTCATCCCATGTACTGAGATATTTATTTTAGCTTCAGATTACAAGCATAGGTTTGCATCTCTCTACAGTAGAGGAAACTAGATTGGACAATAACTTTTAAAAGGCTCAATTAGATACCAAGAAACACATACTACAAGACCCATGAAACAGTGAAATAACTCTTCTTTACAATAAAAAAACTTGAGAATTTGGTTTTGAAGATTTGTATACAGCTGTATTTTTGTCTTGCTCTAAAAAAAACCTGTTTCATCTGATAACTTTTCACTGATCTGGTGAAAACCTTGTTTCCGTTAGCCCTCAGTTTTAAAAACTGAACTCAGAAACATATTTTGATGTTATATTAGATTTATAACTAAATATCTGGTTCAATTTTTGGAGGAGTCAAATGCCTAGGCATTTCTAAAAAGGTTCATTGGTCCTCTCTGTATCATTAAATACTTACTTGTAGAAAACAATCTTCTAGAGCTAGCAGCGTATTTTAAGATTAGTGCATATATTTATAACGTAACTGCTTTCTCTTTATCTGCGCATGCTGAATACCCAAAATAATGGCACTTAGGCTTCTACTTTATAGTATAGTTGTGGGAAAAAAAAATTAAAAAGAGAGAGAGAAATGTGGATTATCACTACAGAAGTTTAAAAGTTTCATGATTGCATTAACTTCAATGAAGTCATGCTGATTTATACCAACTGAGAATCTGTCCCTTATCTTTAATAAGTTTTTTAAAAAAATAATGCTGTTTTCTGTGCTAATAAAGCAAAAGACATACTTGATATTGTTTACATTTTCATCTTACATTTTTTGCAGGAAAGTTTGATTCTCAAGTAGCACAGAAGTAACCTTGAAACACATTATATAATGCTTTAGATTAGAAACCTAGGGACATTTCTTTCTTCCCTCTTCGATTCTGGGGGAAAAATTAGAAAGCATTGATGTTATGTGTATATGTAAAAATATTTTTAAAATAATTGCATCTTTTTATAAATTTAAGAGAGTTTGACACCAGAAGGGTGGAATGAGTAATTCCTGTGGGTTGCACCTAGCCAGCAGACACAGAATCCCAGAATCCCAGAATCCCAGAATGAGTAGGGTTGGAAGTGACCACAGTGGGTCATCTGGTCCAACCTCCCTGCTGAAGCAGGGTCATCCTAGAAACCAGAATTGCATCCAGACAATAACTAAATATCTCCAGAGAAAGAGACTCAACAACCTCTCTGGGCAACCCATGCCAGTGTGCAGTCATCCACATGGTAAAGTTCTTCCTCATGTTCAAGTGGAACTCACTCCATGAGCTCCATGTCTCTCTTATCCTGAGGAGACCAGAACAGGACACGGCACTCCAGATGTTGCCTCACCAGAGGGTCAGGATCCCTCAACCTACTGGCAGTGCTCTTCCTAATGCATCTCAGGATACCACTGGCTGTCTTGGCCACAAGGGCACTGCTGGCTCATGAGCAGCTTGTTGTCCACCAGGACTCCCATATCCTTTTCTGCAGAGCTGCTCTCCAGCAGGTTGGCCCCCAAACTGTACTGGTACATGGGAGTTACTCTTCTCCAGGTGCAGGACCCTGCATTTGCCTTTGTTGAATTGCAGACAGTTCTCTGCCCATCTCTAAATCTGTCAAGGTCCTTCTGAAGAGCTGCACAGCCATTGTGATCTTTTCCATCATCAGGGTTCTGTAGCAAGGTCTAAGGATACACCTTACTAAGTTAGATAACAGTAACAGAAAATAGAACTATGAACCATCTGATGATTATGACATAATGGGGATGTGCAATATGGTGGTGGGGACTCCTCAAATAACAGTCATGCCCTACTATTCTAGACAAAAGTTTTGAGTTTATAAATTCTATTATCTAATATTTTGTTGACAATCCTGGGAGGATTAAAAACTATGGTTATGTAAGAAACTATAACATATGCAACTGAATAAGACAGAGCATCAGTATTTGATTTCCTTTCTGTAATGTGCACTTCTGACAGGCCTGCAGTTCCCTGGATCCTCCTTCTGGCCTTTCTTGTAGATGGGTAACACATTTGCTAACTTCCAGTCAACTGGAACCAATCCAGTAACTCAGGACTGCTGATAAATGAGTGAAAGTGGCTCAGTGAGCTCTTCTGCCAGCTCTCTCAGTACCCTTGGGTAGATTCCATCCAGTCCGATAGACTTGTGCAGGTCTAAGTGGTGTAGCAGGTCGCTGACAATTTTCTCCTGAATAATGGACACTTCATTCTCCTCCCCATCACAAATGAAAAGAAATAGAAAACTGTTCATCCCTTATACCCTCTTTTAAGATCGTGTCATTAATGTTTATAGCTTCTCTCTCCAAACACAGAATCAGTTTCCATCTCCTTATTTGAATTCTTCCCTATAAGCATCTTATTTGGAAGGATCAAGAGAAATTTACAATTAGAAAAATTAGAAAGCAGGGAGCTGTTCTCACTTTTTCCTATGATCTCATGATTCTTTGGTGTGTATGAAGACACTAGCAAAAGAGTTATTACATTGTGGAGGAAATGTCTAAAATTTATAGTCTTACAAGAGAACTTTCATTTGAATTAAGTCAAATTAAACACTTAAACCTGCTGGTCTGGGCATATGAGCTGTTAGAAAGTTTAGATTATATCTTTTTTGTAGCACAAATGACAAATTTTTGTTCTTCCCATGCTTTACCACCTAGAGAGAGTAGAAATGGCATTGACTACATCTCTGTTCAAAAAAGTGTTTTATCATGATTTAATTAGGCCAAGGGAGTTCAGCACCCTGCAGATAAGAGCTGAAGATAACTAAATAGCCATAGATTTTAATTGGTTTGTGGACAGAATCAATCAGCAAAAAATGTAAGCATAAAAAAGTGAGTAACACTGTTCAGGAGCTTTACCTGTTTTTCTGCAATCAGAATACAAGGTTATTAAAACTTAAAGCACCTGGTAAAAATTTTTTCAGTTGTGAAGGTCATGCTCTCTTTTATTTAAAATTTTTCTTTTTTATTTAACATTAATCTTTAAAGAATGTTCCCATTATTCTGTCCTTTAGAGATCCCTATAGAGAGGAGACCCACTCTAATGTGAAAGCTTCTGAAGAGGTCGACCTTTACTTTTCAAAAACAATATCAACGAATGCCTGACTTACAGGGCATAAATAACATTTCCCATGGAAAATTATATTACAGGGCAACGCAGTTTAATAGAGGAAGGTTTAATAAAATTAAAGAATTGTTTGGAAAAGTGATTATTCAAATTAGGAAGGTGTATAGTGACTTGTTTTTTCAGCTCAGGAGACAATGTCCTTCCAGGAATTCAATTGAAACTTTGGGGCTTGGATCAAAAATAAACACTTCCACACCCTTATAACATGCAACAGGTTTATACAGTTCAGTAGTTTACACTGTCATGCCCTCCAGTCAAGTCCTTTGTAAACACTCTAGTTTACATGACAAGATATTGGCAGTGGGGGGAGGCCAAGGTCTGTCCCTATGGCAGACACAGAAGGTTGTATCTGACTCCAGAACAGGACACAGCAGAGCCCATAATCCAGGTTGGTGATAACTCTGTGAAAATATAACTAATAAAAAACTTAAAAAAAAAAAA
>VZTI01004541.1:188597-254783 GCA_013397865.1 Struthidea cinerea
TTCACTTTTTTGACAGGGATTTTCCTTTGCCACATTACTGCTATTTTGGACTTTGAAATGGAACTTTCTTTTTTGAACCAAACATGCTAAAGGAATATAGTTATAAAAAGCAACATTCTCTGCTTTTTGACTTATTTTACCTTAGTTCATTGTTTATTCTAACACTTTAAATCTTTTCATCCCAGGGATCATCCCAGGGATTTGAATCACAAATAGCATTTGTCTTTTCTTCTGGCTCAGAAAACTGTAATTTTGGGTTTTCCATGAAAGAAATTAGAAGCGACTGATAAAAATTATGTGAATAAGTAGCAATAAGTAGTCTGACACTAAATACTTCAAATTTAAACCTTATTTTCAGAAAAACATTTTATTATCTGTCTTCTGTTTTGCAGCAGATTTCCCTTTTAGATGAAACGTGTATAAAGGAATCCAACACAAAAGGCCTTTTTGCAGAGTTTGCAAATATAATTTGTTACAGTAATAGTGTGATGACAAGTTGAGAATGCCTTAGAGAGCTTCAAAGTAAGTTCATTTATTGCCTTTGATTGCATTCCCCTAGAGTTTCAATGTAGAATAGATTAGGGGAACAGTTTGGAAGAAATCCATATGGAGTCAAAATAGGTAATTATTAGCCAGTGTTTCTATTCATATTCCTAGAAAAATTCAAGGGCATCACAGAATGACCAAAGACATTTAAAATCCTTAGACTATTACATTATATAATTTTTTGTGACTTAGTCACAGTAAGATCTCTCAGCTATGTCTGTTTTATTTGTTTTTCCTTTTAGAGTGACTTTTTATTTTCCTCTCTTCAGCTCTCTTCAATGATTTTTAAATGTTAAATGAATTAAATGACAAATATTGTGTAGATTTTTCACACTTCTGTAATGCAGATCAGCTGACATTATAAGCAGCTATAAGCAGAATATCCATGGCATATGGGACTTCAGGTCATATCCCCTTTACTTAGAAACAGAAAAATGACCTTACTGGAACTGCTACAGAGGTATTAATATCCTTGGGGATTGTGACTATGCAGTGAAATTCTCTCAAAGGTGCCGTTCATTTCCTTCTTGCATTGTACTGTGGAAGAACTGCTGCAAAGCAGCTGAACTGAGGCCCGGATTTGTATCTCCTTAACTTCAAAGGACAAGCCATTAAAACACAACCATTTCCTTTTGCAATGATGTTTCAAATGTGTATTAAAAGAAAATTATACTTGCCCCAAGCCCCACTTCAATCTCATTTTAATTGATAGTCATTGTTTGTGTTAGAGAAATGTACGCAGATAATGAAGTTACAGACATGAATGTCCCTTACAGAGATACGTTAAGACATAAAATGGGACTTCATGTAACCATCAGGGTCTTTTAATTTGTCTGGAGAACTAATAAATATTGTCTTCGGAGGTGAATTGAATTCATCTCAGATAAAATTGCACAGGGATTTGGTATGCGTTGAAACATGTATTGTAGAATTATTCCAAGCACTGAGACAGAAGAGACTTAAGCAAGGAAAAAAAAAGATTTTTGGGTTTATTATTGTGATTTTAAACAAGAATGGGACGCAGATTTCTAACTGTAAATCTCTACTGCAAGGAAAGACTCTCATGCAACCAAGAGGAAGGGACTCAGTGCAAACCACGAGCAGGATTTGGACTGAGCAATAGCAAAAACGCAACAAGCAAAAGCACAGGCAAAAGAATCTCAATGCCCTTTACTCACACATTTCCTACACTTTAGTCACTCATTTCCTACCTCTGTCTTCATGTCTTTCTTCTCTCAAGCTTTTTTGATGGGTGTACATCAAAGTGTCATTTTAAAAGAACCCTTTTTTTCTTCAAACAGTTTTGAGTTTCAAGTGGCTGACATGAACAAAATTAAAAATGGAAGTAGTGACTGAGTATTTGCAATTTGTTTCTGTTTCTATACGTCTGCTTAGTATGATACAGCTTTAAAGAAATTAGCTATGAGTTGTTTTCACAGACAATCTTTATTGACATTTTGGATATTTTTGTTTGAAACCTTAACACTTGAAACTATGTCTTATTATACTCTTATTAAAAAGTACAATTTTTATAAAAAAGAATATATATTATTTTCTTTGTTCAAAACACCACTGAACAAAACCTTAGTGTAAAGAAACCATAAAACCACTAACATTTTCCTCTATGTAATTTTAGAGTCAAGATATTCAGATATACACAATCTTCAAGAAAAAGGCAGAGACTACTATTATCCATAAAGATTTTCTGTAATGCAGATGCTTTTGGTTTCTTGGGATATCCTATCTGTTTACTGACACTAAAGGATTTGGAAACTCAGCAGTGAGTAAGGGGAATGAAAGTTATGCAAAGACATGTTTTAGAATGATTAGGAAATATAAACAATTAGACTTTTCAGAGTATTTAAAAATATCTTTTTCGTCACAGAACATTTTTGCATTCTGCAATGTTTGATTTCAGAGAAAATTTCTAAGTTCCTTATCTTTAGTTTCAAGACTGCTCTACTTTCCATTTCTTACACATTCTAGTAACTGCATATCACTATTTTATATCCTAACAAACAGAGAAAATACATTATCAATATTAATATGATTAAAATATTAATAATGTTAGTAGTAATTGTTCGGTAAAATTCCAGAGAGATATCTAAGAGTTCTGGATCACATTTTTCTTTCTGTAAGAACATCACTAACACTACTGGATACGACACTGCATTGGGTGTCCCATGGCAAGGCACTGTCCTTGGAGGGCTGTAGAGAAGAGACCAGGGCTGCCCCATGCCAGAGACAAGTAGCTCTGTGATGGACATCAAGCTCAGACAAGAAGCAAGGGAAGGTAGAAATCCACATGGCAGAACAGGTGTTCCCTGCAGTCCATGGTGGAGCAGTTGGATATTACCTGACAGGGATCATGGCCCACAGAGATCCCATGAAGGGGCAGATCTTTTTCCTGAAGACCTCCAACATATGGGAAGGATCCACCCTGCAGCAGTTATCCTTACCCCTCACCCCTCCACCTACCATCTTCCCTGTGCCATTCTTGGCAGAGACTGTGACCAGGGACGAGTAGAAAAGTTAGGAAGGAAGGAGAAAGCTGAATGCTGGCAAAACTGGAGTGGAGGCAGGGACCTGTTTCATTGTTTTTTAACACTCCTGCTCTGTTTTTATTTGGTAATAAATTATTCTTCACAGAATTACAGGATATTGAGGTTAGGAGGGACCTCTGGAGATTGTCTGGTCTGCTTCCACCAATTCAAGCAGGGCCAGGTACAGAAGATAGAATGGTTTGGTTGGAAGGGACTTTTAAAGATCATCTAGTCCAAGCCCGGTGCAATAGGCCAAGATGAATCCACCATACAGTGTTATTCCACTGCATTCTCCCATTTATGTGCTGACATTTGTTGTGCCTTTTCTCCAGCTATAAAATTTCGTGAAACAAAAAAGCTCTGGTTTTGATTGATATCATCATATAATAATTTAGATTGGAAAAGACCTCTAAGATAGTCAAGTCCAGTTCTTAACCCAGCACCACCAATGATGAAACCAAGATCTTAATTCACGTCTAGGAATCCTATAAATCGGGTTTTACTCTTTGGACCTGAGGGCCTGTACAGACCTAGCTTGGCGTCCATCTTTCTATATTGAACTTAATTGCCATTCATCTTTACCTTGATTTCCTAAATGAGAGACAGATAACATCAGCCTGTGGATCTCTGGCAGCACTGACCAGAGAAAAGGCCAAGAAGCAAGCCTTCTAGTGAGACACAGCTTGTATATTTTTGTATACAGTATATACAGAGTATATTTTTGTTAACAGATTCTCAAACAAAGATGTAAACTTGAGCTTAGCATTCCTTGTTACTGGCCCTAGAGAAAGGAAGAGTAAAATGTCTATTAAACTTCTCCAGTCAATTTGCACTAGCAAAATTGTTCCAATGGTAATCAAGCTGCAGAACCACAGCAAGAGGCGTATTAATTGAAAACTATACTATACACACATATTTTTTTTTGACTGCTGGTTCAAATGGTTCATGAAACTATATTTCTGTTCCAAATGACACCATAAGTGAGACAATGCCTTGCTATTCTCACGTTTTCACTTTTTTTGTGGAAAAGGTCCACACTTTTAGAACAGCTGACCAATTATTAACAAGATCATCTTAATTTAATGAGACCAACTGCATTTTCTTTACAGGAAAGTACTTTTATACTATGTTTAATACTGAAAGCAAGCTTTGTAAAATTATTTATAGTTAAATTGAAAAGAATTTGATACAAAGAGAGGAAGCTTTTTGAGGAGCAGCTTGGTTTGTTCAGCCTAAGGAAGAGGAGACTGAGGAAAGACCTCATTTCAGTCTACAGTTTCCCCATGAGGGGAAGTGGGGATGCAGTCACTGATCTTTTCTCTCTGGTGACCAATTTTAGGACCTGAGGGAAGAACAGGAAACTGTGTTAGGGGAGATTTAGTTTGAATATTATGAAAAGGTTCTTCATTCAGAGAGTGATTGGGCACTTGAACAGGCTCCACAAGGAAGTCGTCACCAGGCCTGTCAGAGTTCAAGAAGCATTGACACAACACTATGAGGCATATGTCACTTTGCTTGGATAGGCTGGTTGAGCCCTGCATCTATTGTTTCCCTGATAACCAGGGACTGCTGTCTTAAACAAAGTGTTTTCATTCCAGATAAGGGAAAAGGCTGATAAGAAGCAGATCCTGCAGAGAGGGAGTAATGCTTTTTATTGTGCTAATCTCCTCCCTTCAGATAAGACAGAACTGCATCTGACAGTGTAAAACTCCCCTCCAATGGAGATACCAGGGTGTTCCCACATAAAACTAAATGTATATAACTTGACTAACTCATTGTTGCACGTGGCCCATCCCCAATGGATTAAGATTGCAACCACCACTCTACACACAGACATCAAAATAGCAAAGATCAAGTATCATTAGTGGATCCACAGGAGGTGATATCTTCCCATTCTACTATCTTCTCTTGTACTTCTCTATCTTTTCCTTATATATTTTCTCCATGATATTTTTATAGAAAAGCACAAAACCAGCTACATACCTCCTTTCTGCTGCAACCAAATTGTTTTAAAATAATCCTGCCTCATATATAGATTGGTCATTCAGTGTTTCACTTTAATTCATCTCAAGGGATCTATTAACAACAACCTCTGTTACCCTGCCTAAGAGGCAGGTCACAGCAACATGGTGTGGCTCTTGGGGTTGTCCTGAGCAGGGCCAGGAGTTGCTCTCAATGATCCTTTCGATCTAATAATTGTCTTAAGAAAGAGGCCAGTCATAGTACATTTAAAATTTGTGTTACAGAACTGGTAAATTTAGTCCTTATCTTTATTCATGTGGAGGTTAATGAGAATCTGGCATCAATTTAAGAATTAATACCTAATCAAGCAAGACACCTGAGGCTGAGTAACTAGCAGATGTTTCTTGAATTGGAACCTTAATGGCTCACCAATCAATAGAGTGCCATAAGTGTATTTCTTCTGCAATTCCAGTCAGAGCAGATGTGTTTAAACAGAAACATAAGTGTGCAATAATTAGCTTATTCAGTGTGACTACCAACAGTTATCAGTTCAAAGGACAGAGGATACAAAAATAAGGAAGCTTTTATAGAATACATAGATCCTAATCATTACTCTCAAATTAAATATTTTCTCTCCTGATGAAAATATCTCTAAATACATGCAAAGAATTTTACTATTTGCTATGTATAGTGTATTTAATTATTTTCTCGCTGACAAAAACTAAGAACTACCCCACAGTTTAAACTTTCTACACAGAGGGATCTGGGTTGGAAGGGACCTTAAAGACCATCTCATTCTAATCCCCTGCCATGGGCAGGGACACCTTCCAGTAGACCAGGTGGCTCAAAGTGACTGTAAGTCACATTTTAAGATCTGCCTGTTGAATGCAGTGAAAAAGGATTTTGAGGCTAGGAGGCAGGAGGCTGAGTAACAACACTGGGGTTAAAAAAACATTCTTGTTTTCAGGAATTCTCAAGTAATGCTTATTAGGACAGGAGAGGGTGGTCAAACACTGGAACAGGTTTCCTAAAGAGATGGTCAATGCCTCAGGCTTGTCAGTGTTTAAGAGGCATTTGGACAACTTTTGGTCAGGCCTGAAGTGGTCAGGCAGTGCAACTAGATGATCAGTTTTCAGTGTCAGTGAAAGCCTGTAGAAATGTTAATACTCCTTGTTGTCCAGACTGCTGTTAGACAAGAGACTTCACAGGAAGATTAATTTAGGACTAGATGAATTAGAACGAGAATATCCTTTCTAAACGAAACAACTACCTGAAACAATAACAATTTTTAGTTTAAAAAGAAAAAAGGTGCATTTTTAAGGGAATTACATGGATAAGAATTGCTTACATTTCTAAATACTTTAGAAGCAAGAACTGGAATTCTGAGAACTCCATGTAAAATAAGTGACTAAAAAAACATAAAACATTGAAAAAAATAATTCTGTTGCTTAAAGACAAGCTTCTAGTTTCAGCTGAGATGCCTTGAGATTTTGGACATCCTCACCGCTCTCTTAGACATGATACAGGACCTGTGTGAAACCCACAGGCTTCTAGAGTGGCACTTGATGGCAAGGTGGAATAACATTTCTTCATTTTTTTGGGGACTAAAGCCCACATGTTCAGAAAGGAGTGATGACTTGATAGACTGATCAATATAATAAAGGGATTTTTTTTTTTTAAGTAAAAAATTACTTTAAAAATACCTCTTTTTAATGAAGTTGCAAAAACTGAAATTTGCTTCAGTCTCTTAACTTTAAACAAATTAATCCAATATAAACTATTCTTTTATCTAAAATGGCTTCAGCTATTGTATTTAAAATTGGGAAATCAGAAAAGTGTTAATACTATGGAAGTGATTCTGAGATATTTAAAAAAATCTAAGAAACCTTACTCTGTGCATCTTTCAAAATTCAGACTTCATGGGATGTTTTTATTTAATGAGTAACTGAATCAAACATTCTATTCTATTTAGTCTAGGTAACACTCCTTTAAGAATAATCTAAACTGAAATAGTGTGTTAAATTTAAGAGCTAGAAGCAAGAAAAGAGTAAGTGTAGTAATATCAGCCATTGTGAGGCTGCTTAATTTGTATGAATTGTCTTTAATGAAAGAATACACTTGTTTTCTTCTTTTACACTACTGCAGCCTTAGGTAATTAAACAAAAAGAAAACAAAAAGCACTGATTTCAAAGAAGACATCAGGGTATTTTAAGGGATAATCTTAAAAGGAATTAAGTTAGAAATTAATCCTTAAAACCTCAGAGAAGTTAATTTTTATGGACTATAACTCCTAATAGGGAAAAATGTGTGCTGTCATAGAGAAGAAATTTAAACATTAGAATGTACTTTACTGACAGATGGTAAATTTCTTTTTCTGTAGTCTGGCCACATCTGTCAGCCATACCAGGTAATGTTCACAGAGACAGAGATTTTCATGTACCTAACCTGTTCTACTTTCCAGGGAATTTAAGGCACCAATTTTCAATGGGATGCAAACCAGGAATTAGACACTTAAATATGGATGGAACACCTCTCTTATGAGGAAAGGCTGACAGAGTTAGTTGTTCATCCTGGAGAAGAGAAGGATCCAGAAAGGCCTCATTGAGTTCTATCAGTATCTGATGGGGTCCTATGAGAAAGCTGGAGAGGAACTTTTTGCAAGGGTGTGTAGTGATAAGACAAGGATGGGTTTAGATTAGATATCATGAAGAAATTTTTTACTGTCAGGGTGATGAGACACTGGAAGAGTTTGCCCAGAGAAGTTGTGAATGTCCCATCCCTGGAGTTGTTACAACATATCATTCCTTCTCTGAATAAACTATATTCTACTTAGGAAAGCAGATCAAATTACATAATGGGAGTGAAGTTGAAAAAAAATGTAATAAAAACTGAACTGATCTTCATAGACCAAGAGCATGAACCTAAAACTTGATCTGAACTGATTAGATAATTTCATATGTCACTTGAAAATTTTCTTGATATATGCATACTTGAGGTCAGAAAAGCCTACCCATTAGTTTAATTACAAAAGAAAGTGCATTTCTTGGCAAAGTAAATGATTATGTATAATAGAAGGAATAAATTAGACCGCTAGAGTTAGCTAGTAAAGGGTTTGTGACAAAGATACGGATACTTCTTAAATTAGAAGCCACAAAATCTGAACAAATAATTCTGCAAAGTGGATAGAAGCTCATCACTGAGTTACATAAACCCTTTTTAGTATGTGATAAAGATACTAATACGTCTTAAATTAGAAGCCACAGAATCTGAACAAAAAATTCTGCAAAGTGGATAGTAGTTCATCACTGAGTTATGTAAACCCTTTTTAGTATATTTGGCAAGTGAATAAAATTCAATTCACAAAATAAAAAAACAATTCTCACAATATTTTTGTTTGGGAAAATTTGTTTTATTTGTTTTGGGCAAAAAAAAGGCATCAACATTCTCCTCATATAAAATATTTTGAGTTATTCCTAGTTTTCAAAATATAACTACACAGAATTTCAAAGAGAGGAGAGCTGAGAAACACATCTATGTCTCAAGTCACATTAATGTGACTCAAAATGTTCCTCTTCAATTTTGATGCAAAATTTAACTCACGTTAATAAAAATTAGTTTTTATTTTTATTGAAATATTGATCAAGTGTTTCCATTTGCACAGGTAATTTGCTTACATTAAATACTTAGTTATTAAAAAATAAACAAATTGTGAGTTAGCATATATTTGTAAAATACTTAAAACAAACCAGAGCTCAAAGTTCATTTTCCATAATTCTATTAGATGCTAAACTAATAATTTTGTATTTCTTGGTAAAGGTACCTAGTATTTAGATTTTGGTACTTTTTAGCAATATGGTGGTCCTTTTAATAAATTTTTGGACTACACTGAGCTCCTTTGAATACCAAAAAGCCCTCCCCTTCAAAAACGTTAATAATTTTCTTTTTTATTTATTTAGTCTCCAATAAAGAGTAATTTAAGTAGGCTTACCAAAACTATATGAAACAAGTAATCATATATAGATCCATTAAAGATATTTACTCCTTCATACTGTCTGATTCTTTCTGAGAATTTTTAGAAGAATTATGTCATGGAAGAATATAACATAGATAATATCCACCAGAGCCTTTCCATTTTTGATGGTTCTGTCACACAGAACATAACAGATGAAAGAGGAAGAGGAAGAGAGCAGAGGGACTGAAATATGCTGTGAAAATATTTTTGAGACCTTGTTTCTGAGAAATCCTTTTATAATACAGGACTTTGAATAGTGAAAGGAAAAATTTGAACTGTTTAAACACACTGAATGAATTGCAAGCACTCTTCAAGGGTAATAAAAAATGAAGGCCAAATCATGCTGTATGTCTGTCATGTCAAAGGCCATTGTGTGATTTTTTTTTTTCTCCATTACATATATGTTCCATAGTCGTACCTTGAGTACTTTGCCCTGTTGTAACTGCTGTACTGAAAGAGACAGAGAAGTGTCCTTTGCTACAATTGTTATGGAAAGCAAACAATTCTACTAGAATGTCCAATGAACTACGTAAAACTGAGAAGAAATCATTGAGATTATTGCAGAATTAATTTGATCAATAACTCTCATTTTCTTAATAAAGTAACACTTCACATGAATGTATTTATTTTTAAAATAGTGAAAAGACTGAAATTGTTTCATATTCTTGCTTCATTTAATTTTTTTCAAAATATGCAGTTTCAACTTTTCATTTGGGGTAATATATTCAGATTATTACATCAAAGTAATGCATTTCTACATTAATTTCATATGAGTGAAAAACCAAATTAAGACAAAATTGGCAAGCATTTTCCTGTGATTTCACAAGGAATTATTAGAATGTGTCTAATATTATTTCTTTATAGAAACTTTGGGTATGAAAAGAAAAAAGAAAAAAATAGCATTTTCTTCCAATTTAGAGTTTAAAATGTCGAGTTTATTACTCCTCCACTGCAGAAAAATATTCAAAAAGATGGAGTTTTTGGGATGAATTTTTGTATTTCTAAACTATCTCACTAATGACATAGATGTGGAGATTCAGCAAAGATGAAGTACTACTATTAGGTTGTTTCCAACTCTTCTCATATTCACTACAACATCATCCTGCCAAGGTTAACATATTCAGGCTATTATACGCATAATGCATTGCAGCCATGAGATAATCTTTAGTGGTATAACTGGTACTTGTTACTCAACAAAAAAATATAGTTGTGGTTTGTGGGTATGCAGGGAAATGTTTCTGTAAAAACAAACGAAACCCCAAACAAATTACAAACAATGACAACAATAACCCCACCAAAAATCATAATACAAGGTGAATTTTCCCTTCTGTACTCTTTGCGTTTGTGCTGGTTTTAAAACTGAGCAAGAAAATTAAGCCCACTCAAACCACCCACCTTCAATAATGGAGGAAAAATACTAGGAGAGATTATAAATTTCAGTCACAATTTACTGAAGAAATCACAGAAACCACAACACTATCAATAAAAGATTGTACAAAAGAGTGAATGATTTACCCACAAAAAGGGTATTCACCACCAAAAGATGTCAGCTGGCCCCCTAGGACAAAGACAGGATGGTGACCATTCCCACCCTTTGGCCACATGGGCCCCCTGGGAACAAAAGCAAGATGGCAGGGGGTTCTCACATGGGATCACATGGCTCGAGAAAACAAAGCAAACAGTGTGACAAATGAGTTTCTGGCTCTTACCCAGCCAGAAAACAATGGAAAACAGGGGCACAGCAAAACCTGGAAGGCTATTTTGTTCAAAAGGAGCTATGTTACTGAGCTGCTCAGTTCATGTCACCTGGCAGGAGCTCTCAGCAGCAGTGGTGATGTCAGACAGAGGCTGGCGACTTGTGGGGGACTTCCTCTCCATAGTGAGGACAGAAAAAAGAAAGAGAACACCTCCGTTTCCGCCTGCAGTTTGTAAAGGGGACAAAACCAATCCCTTCTGTGAGTGGGTAAGAAAGAAAGTCCCTCTTCCAGAGCTCGGTGTTCCCCACTGAAAACTGTCCCCGTCATGGTGATGTGTGTGGTGTGGAATAAACAGCTCCAAACCTCCTCCCCTTATCCCTCTACCTGGGGGAGCTTTATAAGAAGTTCTCCATACTTCATGTAGAGGACTGAAAGCCCTTGTAAGATCAGTTCTTACAAAAGAAAACCCAACCTACCAAAACCTCCAAACCCTTTTAAACTTATGTGCGTTAAATATCAATGGTTAGAATATGTTCTTTCACTAAGTTACCAAAAAGGAAAATGCTGAGTGAGCAGAGAAACCACAAATTAAAATACAATCATATTTATTACCAAAAATGGAACTGCAGTAATTGTGTGACACCAACTTTCAAAAAAAAAGAGCACTGCCTCTTTAAGAACTGCAAAAATTTACAATGAAGAAAAAAAGTATTATGATTTAAGAAAATTCAGTTTTATTTCTCTAGTCAACACAATATTCTCTTATATTGCAATTTTAAATGGCTGTATTTGTACTTAATAATAATCATTATGTGAAGTCTACATATGAATTCCTTATAGAATAACCTTAAAAGTTGCTTAAAATGAATCAAAATACAGATCTCAACATGGTACCTTTCCAATATCCCTGTGAACAGCAATAATTTTTACCTTCTTACAAATATTCATAATGATTCAGCGTAAGATAATTTTATGAGAAAATGGATATCCTTCTCATTTCTGAATAATACAGTTGACTCATTTCAACAACTGAATAATGCAGTTCAAAATGCAAATTACTCTTCTTTATTTCTTTAGACATATGCCAAATATTGCCATTAAAAGTCAGATGGTTTTGCTAAGAAAAGTTATAAAGAAAAGCCAGTGTAACCAATTATCAGTATTTTGCATGTTCTTAGCTGGTTTTCTTATTATGAGAGAGTGGGGAAGTTACATTGTCTTTGTGTCTTATGTGCTATATATTTTGTTCCCATTTGATTTACTATTTTTCCAATCTATGATAAAAACAAATAAGTAATATATTAAAACCATGGTACTTAAAAAAGCTATCTTACATTCTTAGAAAGTTATTATTTTTCTTAAAAATTTATCATTCTTTTATTCAGTTGTAAGTGCAGCTACCTAACATGTGGCATGGCTTGTTCTTCATGTCTTTAAATTTAGTGTCTTTTTATAGTGTTATTTTTATATATGGGGGACACACAACTTTGGTCTGTATGGAAATGAAAATAAGTTCATATTAGCTGTGCTAGAATCTTGGAGTAGATTGATCATCAAAAAAAATCTTTCAATTTATGTTTTAAAACTTTTTTTACATTGCTTGAAAATAACATGATACTAGAATACTTGGTAGGTACTCTAAGTATGTTTTTCTTGAAGATTTTTGGAATCACATTCATCACATCCACAATCTTGGCTTGAAATATGCATAAAAAGAAAAAGGAAAAAAAAAATGTCTCTTAGAGGAGGAGATAATATTCATCTATTTTGATTATGGAAATATGTATGCCCTATGGTGCTTTTTTTCATAACCCTTCAGAGTAGTCATTTTCTAATTTCTCTTCTCTGTGGAATGACATTAGTGTTCATTCCAGTATCACCACAGAATATCCTTTCTTGCTGCTTCATAGAGAAAGCAGCAAGTAAGTGCAATATAATCATTATTATAAGAATTGTCAAGAATATTACAATGATTTATGTCTGTGAAGAACAATATAGCCTTCTTTCCGCAAAGATCTTATGATTGTCTCTTGTTCAGAAAACACTCTACTATCATTGCTCACTTTGCAAATCCTATTGACCCCCCCGTAATACTTCATATCTTAAAAAGCTTTCAAGGCTCTCCCTCCTTGACCTTCATTGTCCTTCCTTGACCTGGATTAACATGATACCCAGAAACACTTCCTTCATGCATGCCGAATTCCTAATGACACACATCTTTCAATAATTTATTCCAGTGCAACCCTCACTTTTACAATATGCCTTCACAAAACATATCAGACAGTATAATTTAATCATCAGTAATACTTAGCAGAATATATTGAAATTATTAAAAAAGATTATGCTTATTCAGCTTCTGTCTTCTCTCAAGTGTGACTACCATGTCATAAGGGAATGCAAACGACTTAATTAAAAAAGTTTTACAAAAATGATTTTTATGAATAGCTTTTAATTTCAACAAATAAGAGAACAGGTGGATATTTCCTTAGAATACTGATTGTAAATCAAACCATAGTGTCTCTGCCATATGGGAGTATTTTAGGCATTTGAAATAGATGTGAGGCTGAAACAATATTTCTGCTAAAGCATGTTACAAGGTCTCTGAATCTGGCGGGCTCTGGGGCCCAGGTGTTACCCTGTCCTGGCTGCTGGGGGTCAGCCTGGTGCCATGGAGGCTTGGGAGTTGTTTTCCCAAGCTGATGCATGCAGCTGCTGCTTTCCCTTTTGGAGGCAGTGAGTCTGAGCATGTATCCCAGAGACACACTCCTACACGCACAGGGAACACTGACATGGCTGGCTGCAATGACAACACTGGACAGGGCACTGTCTTTAACAATCCCCAAATATGGCACCACCAGGACTCACAGAAAACACAAGTATAGATAGACAAGTCCCTAAAACATAAGTACAAATAGCCAAGTACCTTTTCTCCTTCCCAATTGATGAGTACTGAAGTTCACTAGTGAAAATACACACACCCCCACTCATTCTCTAGGTTCAAAAGCATGTTCACATGCTCATGTATCCCTAAAGCAGCAGAAAAATTCCTCTGTCCAACACCTCTGCCAGGATCTTGAACCCTCTTACCCACTGCATAGGTGTCCTACTCACTGGCTGATCTGGCCTGACGTTCACTAGCAAACACACACTCATTTCAAAGGTACCCCAACTTGCGCATCTTTCCATGCGCCCCCTCCCTGCCGGATATCTCTGCCTAGACCTGGGTCCTCCTATGCTGTCTGGGACAGGTTGAAGTTTGCTAGTAAATTAGATTCACTCCCACCTCTCGCACCTCCCATGTTTAAGAAAAATGCACTTTCCTCTCCTCCCACCTGCTGACACCCAGGCACACGGGCTCTGTGAGCCACTGTCCCAATCCAGTTGCTGGCACCATGGACACACAGACCCCGTCAGACATGGTGTCATTCCAGTTGCAAGCTCTGAGTTCACCAACCGTCTCTCCAGTTGCAGTCTGAGCATTCACACACGGGACAAATGGTGAGATTACAAAGATAGTTTAGAAAAGATTTCATAAGAAGACAGGATAGACAGTGATGATTAGGCATAGGGCTTAGTCGGACAAATGTGCTGATGACTTGCGTACACACATCTGTCTCTTCTTATCCCTCTTCTTATCATGCACTCCTCCTTTTTTAAGTCTCTGATCCCTCCTTTTTCTCTCCCTTTGACATTTCCTAAACATTTCTTAGTAAATCTTGCAGAGTGCCACAGCCCCCCTCAAATATCCCTATACTTACGTTCTCTTGCCTCCCTGTTCTTGACAGCTACAAACTCCAGATTGACAGTCTCCAAAGTTAAGCCTGGAGTTTCTTAATAGGCCATCAATGACCATTTCAAGAGCTTTAGTTTTCAGTCCTCTTGTCACTTGTCTGTCAGATTGGTGTCTGTGTCTGTTTCATTCATCACTTTGACTCCCATTGAACTGGAAAGGGATCTTGATCTGGTTACCTAAATGAAGCAGATGCTCTCATGTTCCACATTCCATCACAGTCTATTAATGGGAAATTTAGTACATAGTTTTAATAACACCTGTTTATAGGTACGCCTGCAAAAGTGATGGGCTTGCATTTACAGTCAGTTACTGAATTTGTATTTTAAAAAATTGATGAACTTTCCAGCAAAACTGAAGGAATAACAAAAAACCAATTTTATCAAACAATGAAGTTCCAGATGCGCAGTGATAAACGTTGCATCTTAAAAATCTTATGTACTATGTTCTTGTCAAAGGCCAGAATATTCTCACAATATTAAGGGAAATAAAATTTTATATATGGTCTTTGAACTAGTATCACTCATGAGAGATGGTATTACATTACTCATGGAGTTCCTAGGAGGTTCACCATGAATCTTGGGTATATCTTTTGTAGTCCTGCTGTGTCAATTGAGTGTGCTCTTTGATAATCAAGGATCACTGTTTCCTTAGTACAAAGGAGAAGTTTAGTATAGTCTTAAATTTTTAATTCTTGGGTTGGAAGGACACAAGGACAGTTCTGTGAATCTTATTCTCTCTGACATACATTTATAATAATGTTCATACAGTCATATGCCTGAAAATCCCATAACTGACTTTTAGATCCTCACTGTTAATGTATAGCATCTGATGATGCTACTTCTAATATCTACTATTTTAGAGAGAGAGTTACAGGTAAATTAGACTTTGTAACAGACCACATGCTTTTAACCCTTTTTTCTGATGGTAAACCATTAATACTTCATTAATACTTCATATATACACTGCACAAAAATATCCCTCTTTAGAGAGGAAGTTAGCAAAGACTATTTTTCTTGAAGAAAATATAGTCAAAATGAAGTAAATCATCCTTTTCTGCAGGAAATATTTGTCTTCAATAGAGATTAGACTACAGTAAAAAACAATCCGAGCTATCTAATTTGTATTCTCAGAAGACAGCCTAAAAGGTCACGTTGATTCTTCCTTGCATTAAAAAGGAACAGCTTTAGAAAAGGTGAGTATAATTTGGGTTCTCTAGGTCTTATTGTTGTTGCTTCTACTAACACTCAGAAAACCCCCTTCCAACCTAACATTTGGGCAAAAGAAAAAACACTTATATTATTGAACTAATAGGTAATTTCAACTCATAACTTCCCACCTTGTTAAATTGACAGCATAGAAATATATTACTTGTCACAGTGCAGACTTGAATTAAACAAGTTTGCTTGGTTTTTTTTTTTTTAATTGTATCACATTGGTTAAAAACACACTGTAATTTAGATTGGGAAATTATTTGGGGAACAATTAACTGCAATGTAATATCAATACTACTGAGGAATAGAATATTCATTTATAATAGCCATGGCCAGGCAGCCCCATGGAGAGCCTGCAAAGGAGAAGAGAATGAATAATCATATTGAAGGTAATAATAATAGTTCCTTGGATTTAATAATGAAGATAACATGTTTTTATATGTGTGTATGCATGAGTTCATATCTATATCTGTGTATCTACAGATATATATATAGATATATGTATATAGAGATATATATATTATATATAGATTGATATCTGTATTCATGCATTCATGCACTCATATAAGATACATATATATTCTTGAGATTTGCCTTGGCTTAAAAATATGCATTTAAAAAAAAAAAAAAATCAGAGTCACAGCAAGGACTGGAAAATTACTCAAAGTCATTCAATGATTCCATAGAAGTGAAAAAAAGGGAACAGTGGTCATTCAGTTGCTGACTTTTTGGCCAGCATAGCTAGGTACTATTATGTCTCCAGCAACAGAAGAACAGGATGGAACTGCCATGTATGTGTTAAACATTAAGAGAAAGGATAAAAAAAGTCAGTCAGGTTAAAAACTTTTTCATCTTCCCTTTCCAAAATCACCAAAGCCAGAAATGGAATTAAAAATGCTGGTGAACAGCTGTTGTGGTGAGGGATGTGTTGAAGGAGCTGTCAGACAGCAAAAGGAAAGGGAGCAAAGTAAACTGCTTTCTCCTTACTGTACTCCCAAAGGTATTATAGTCAGAATATGCAAGCAGAAAAAAAAATTAAAAATTAAAAGGAGCTACTTTAAGATCATAACTATTTTAGTTACATGTGATTTTCATCCAAAGGAGTTTTGACCTTTGATATACCCCTGTTTTGTAACAGCAAATAATCCTCAACTGACTCAAACACTACCTCTTATGGCTCAGTTCATTGATTTTGACCTACTCTGTGTGGGGTTTTTTCAGTATTCTTGTTCAGTCAGGTAAAAAAAGATTAATAGTACAGAGGTCAGAAAGAAAATGATGAAGGGTTAGAGGGAAAGCAATGAAGGACTAGTGAAAGTGAAGTAAATTTGCATTGGCGTGGCCTGACATGAGAGAGAAATCGGGATTCTTTTTTTAATCCATTATTTTCCTTTTTTTTCCCCCCTTTAAGAAACATTTTCTTTGTAACCAAGGAAAAATCTTTATTGACTCCCTCTTCCTATTAAAGTATATTAAATTTGAATAACATATGAACATTACAAACTGTGAATGTTTTAATTGCATAAGCAAGTGAATCTTGCAGGTGTAAAGAGTAATTCCATCCTTTTCTCTGCAACTGTGTATTTTGAAGAATGCTTTGTAAATAAGAACATCCAGCTGTATTCAAAAATATTGTCTTGAAGGACATTACAGTAAAACCAAACTTACTTTACCTTCTTAGGCTTTTCAAAACAGGATTTGCTAAGCAAGGATTAATTCTCCATGTGCACTGAAAAGATTTAATGAAGCTCATGTGGGGGGAAAAAAGCCTCAGGTTCTCAGCCAACAAGAATTTCACCATTTGAATAGTTCAACTAATATGAAAAAAATATGTGCAGATAGTTAAAACACTGACCAAACAATGATTTCAATTCCTCAAAGTTTAACATAGGTGAGAACCACTAAATCTGCCTGACCTATATTTCAAAAGTCATTGCCTTTCTCCCAGTTATTTCTAGAGTCAGACCAATATCTTAATTTTGATGTCTTCATAGCTATTTCATTTGGATTTTTACCAAAGTAAATCTCCATGCTTGTTTTTGTCAAGTTTTGCTTCACTAGATAAAACTAATGCCTCTAGTAATCAACATATTCTCCTTTGAAATGTATGTTTCACTGTAGTCATCTCACCATATTCTGTTTTGTACAACTTGCCACCTTCCATTACTCATCCCAATCCAAAAGAAAGGGAGCTGTCTCAAAAATTTAAGGATATTTGCACCATATATTAAATAAGAATGATTTTTCTCTATTTGACAGTTCCCATGACATCTCTGTCCTCATATTTACATTTCAGAAAGTTCTGAATCAGTGCACATCATCTGTCACAAGGTGGAGCCTATCCAAAAGCACTTCCCAGACAAAGTCCAGATCAGACTGGATTAAGTAGGTATGAGCTGGAAGGCCGAGTAACAATTAGCAACTGTAACACTTACGATGTTCACACTTTTCTGTAATAAACGTTGGACTGGAGACAGGGTTGTGACAGACATCCTGGTGACCATAGCGTTAACTTCGACTTCATCATAAATATGAAGACAGCCAAAGATAATCTTATAAGAGTATGGGATTTTTGAGAACTTACAGTAGCAATCAAATATAGGAAGGGCCACGGATACCTGCATGCAAAAGGTGAAGTGCTGGGTTATGCACGCGGGTCACAACAACCCAGTGCATCACTACAGGCTTGGGGAAGGCTGTTTGTTGGAAAAGGGCTTGGGGGCACTGGTCAACAGCCACCATGAGCCAGCATGTGCCCAGGTGGCCAAGAATGCCCATGTCAGCCTGGATTGTACCAGAAGTGGCGTGGTCAGCAGGACCGTGGAAGTGATCCCCCTGCATTCAGCACTGGTGAGGCCACACCTCAAGTACTGTGCTTGGTTTTGGGCTTTTCCATATAAGAAAGCTACTGAGGTCCTGGAATGAATCTAAAGAAGGGCAATAGAGCTAGTGAAGGGTCTGGAACGTAAGTCCTACGAGGAACTGCTGGGGGAACTGGGTTTGCTTACCCTTAAGAGAAGGCTCAGCGGACACTCTACAACTACCTGACAGAAGGCTGTAGCAAGATGGGGGTCAACCTCTTCTCCCAGACAACTAGCAAAAGGACAAGGGTAAACGACCTTAAGTGGCATCAGGGGAGGTTCAGGTTGAATATTGAATACTAGGAAAAATATTTTCACTGAAAGAGTGATTAAGGACTGGAAGAGGCTCCCCAGGGAAGTGATGGAGCCACCATCCCTGGAAGTTTAAGTAAACAAATTGACGTGGCACTTTGCAAAATGATTTAGTAGGCATGGTGATATTCATTTTCCAGCCTTAATGATTCTATGATAGATATATGCTTTCCATTTGCTATTTTTCTTTAATTGTATTTATCAAAATTATTTAGGCATGTATCTTCTCAAATCATAGAAGCATTCATTTTGCTGTTCTCAAGATGTTCAATTTTTTCCTTCTAAAATATTCCAACACTACACCAGAGCTTGCAATGTGAAACCTTGAAAAAAGTCACAATTTTATTTTTTCTATGTGAACATTTTTGGACAGATTTTGCACTAGAAAATATTATTGGCACAACATTAAAGGAAATCAATACTTCTTCCTCTGACAATAGTTTACAGAGATTATTCAACCCTTTTTTGGGCAATGCAGAGCATAAAATTTCCCGTAAAGACTTAATATACAAATTTAATCACTTATTTATTTTCTGGTTCTAAACAAAAAAACATATTTTATGTTACCTTTTCTTCACTGCTGTCTAAGTGATTCTTTTGCTGAGTGTGTTTAAAAGTCTCTTTCTTCTGTTGCTTTAGATTGTAAGTTCAGTCAAGGTTTATGAACAGCTAGCTAAAAATCATAAACAATTTATTAAAGATGTTTTGCTACAGCCTAAGAATTTTGCATATTGCTTTCTGGTTCTTAGAAATCTCTTCACAAACATTTTTGTGGAGATACATTGATAGAGAGCACAACCTTCCTGTGGACATTGTGAATTCTCTAAGAAAAAGCAAGGTGTACTTAAAGATTTAAATCTGTTTCTGTCCCTGTCCCAACATACTTATGTAAAGCAGATGTGTTACCATAACTGTTCAATCTTTTGAGCACTGCTGTTAAATGGTGATTATAAATGCAGGTTGCATAGTACACTAATCTGTCTATAATATAACATCTTTGATTAAGAAAAACTGTATTTTGTGTTTCCTACAGAGACTAATATTAAGTCACTGATAGAAATATAGATAAGTACTTTCTATAGTTTGTTATTAATGACCCACCTCATGCCACTGTGGATTCTGAAAACTGTTTTTTTCTTAATATTAAAATTATCTCTTAAATATTATACCCTTTTTTCAGTTCAATATACTTTGTTCATTCAGGGTAACTTTTGCACAAATTCAAAGCAGCTGAAATCACTGCTTTTTCACAATCAACATAGTCATCTATGCAGAAGATTATCTATGCAGAAGTCTCATGAAAGGAAACATTTTTAATACTTAAGACTCTTTAGATACTTAGAGAAGTGAATTATCCATGTGAAATATTTGCTTTCAGGATAAATTCTGATCTGCCTATTTACACAGAGTGTGAATATTATTGTTTACATCGAGTTTGCTTCTGATCCTTCACAGAAAGTTGCTTACTGTTCTTCTTCTGTTCAATTTTTTGGCATTTTTTGAAATAAAAAAATGCACCACTTCAATAAATATACCTTTACTTCTGTCTGGTGTCATAATGAATGTAATCCATTGGGACCCAGTAGTTACTACTGTTAGAGTAATTCTGGTTCTCTACTCTATAACTCTAAGTCACATCCTATAAAAAAACCAAGATAAAATCAGCAGTGATTGTATGTTACATGTACTTTATGGCTTTATTATGTTTGTCTTCTGTATGTTGGCTGCAATGTTCTGTGGACCCGAAAATTTTCAGACATCCAGTGGAGTGCAGTGATATGCTTTATCTTTTTTTCTCCAAGGTCATAGAATCATACAATGATTTGCATTTGAAGGGACCTTAAAGATCATCCAGTTTCATCCCCCTTTCACTAGACCAGGTTGCTCAAATCCCATCCAACCTGGGTTTGAACACTTCCAGGCATGGGACACTCACACCTTCTTCAGTGCCTCACCACCCTCACAGTGAAAATTTTTCATAATATCTCATCTAAATCCGCATGCCCTTGTGCAAGGTCCTTCACCTTTCTTGTAGGCCCTCTTTAGGTCTTTCTCTTCACTGCATGGATTAACTCTCTTGACTAGATAATTTACAATATTATGAAACAATAAAACCTAAAAGGTACATGTTAGAAGCACTTCAACTTAATTTTTTAAGTTGGGTAGGTCTGTTTATCTAAAAAGAACACTTACACTTTTAGATAAACTTTACAACTTTAAAATTTACTTTTATTTCATGAAACTTATTCACCTACAATTTGGTGCCAAAATACTTTTTGCTTTCCAGATAAGTTATTTTTACTTCAATAAACCCTCAAATATAGCTTTGCCATCACCTTTTACATGATAACAGAGTTTTGCTTTGTGAATTGCTGACTGAGTGCTTGCATCTCCCCATTAACAAGAAAAATACAATACCGATTCAGTGCAACCAAAAAAGACAGTCTATACTTACTCAGATAGCCGATGCTTCATAAAACGAAGAGCTACCTTGCAGGTTAACTTCCACCCACTGATAACTGGAATCTCCTAAGAATCTCCTCCTGCATCTGTAGGTAACCATGGATTTAATAGAGAATACATCTTTTCATTTGTGCTAAATCAGGGAGAAGTTAAATGTAATTTCTTACAGTAAAAGTGGAAAGAGTGGATTCTGTAAGTACATGTGGAGTGTGATAATATTTATTTCAGTAGGATCACCTGATGAGGCCCTTGTTGAAATGGGATGCTATGAAAGAGGGGAAGACAAAAAAAAAAAAATTGCAGAAACGCAGACCTGAAAAACAGCAATGGATACAATGACAAGAAACCAATAAAATCAATGTCAGTAACTGTTGAGCTGTCAAGAAACTGCAGGGCTACCTTGAAAA
Source organism: Struthidea cinerea (assembly GCA_013397865.1). Taxonomy (NCBI): domain Eukaryota; kingdom Metazoa; phylum Chordata; class Aves; order Passeriformes; family Corcoracidae; genus Struthidea; species Struthidea cinerea. The sequence goes on from VZTI01004541.1 coordinate 210,405, forward strand.
AGGGCCTTAGCAAGTGATGGGAACGTAGCCCTGAGAGTCACAGGTATGGGAGCATATGGGATATCTTGGAGCTATGCAAACTGATGGGACAAGGTGCATTGGAAGGGGATTGGGAAGAAGCAATACAGGAATAGACAGAAAGGGGTATAAAAGGAGCTGATCATGTGTAGAATAAGGCTAGTCTGTTCGACTGAGCTATGTGCCTGATCTCGGTCTGTCCTGTCTTCTTATCCTTAACTATCTGCCTGTGTCATCTCAATTCCTGTCCCACTTGTGTGTGGAGGAGTGCTACAGGGACTAAGTGCTAGCTACTGGGAGGAATAGCGTGAGTAGATTTGAGGCCAGCAGCTGAAGTGAGGCCACGGGTGTGGAAACCACTATTAGCTAACTACTCAGATTTAAGTGCTAAATTATTTTTAAAAAATTGCATTAATTGAAACTGAAGTTGTATATTCTATAATAGTAGCCAAGAGTGCATCACTGATTTCCCTAATTCTTTTAGGGCTGAAAACCTTTAGAATATAAAAAAGGATTGTCTGCAATTGGCACAGTTGCTCTAGTACTAGTAAATCAAACAATCAACACTACAAAAATTTTCTGTCTACTGTTGACAATCAATGATCCTTTTTCCTCTAAATTGCTGCACCTCATCAATAATAAAAATTTGTGTAAACTTCTTGTGAAAGAAGATAAAGGGTGTCAAGTATCTGTTTAAAATAAAGCATACAAATTTTTCTCTGTATTTGGTTCTGAGATGCAGGGAACTGATAATTTTTCAGACGGATCTTTTAACTGAAAAACTAAAAATACAGGTGAATAAGAAAGATCATCAAACCTAATAATAGTATATCTAGAATGTTAAAACAGTACAGTTTGCAGGCATCATTTGAAAATTATAGTATTAAAATTCTAGTCAAAGATTTCAGTGCCAATTATTTTAATGAGAAATGGAAGTGACAGAACTGGAAAGCCTCTAGTGACAATATTCTTAAATGAAGGAAAAAAGCTGAAATTTAACCCGATCTCATGTCTATGTCTCTTGGCTATATTTTGTGGGGTTTATTTTCCTGTATGCTCTCCTCATAACTGAACCTTGAGTTACATATGTATTTTTTATTCAGCTGTATTTTTATGCATTAAAACTGACCTGTATTCATTCACATTAAACCAGTGTCTACTGGGTCTATAATCTTAGCAGTCTAGATATGTGCCCATAGTAGTACTGAATATACTGTACATGTTTTTCAGACAGCCTGGTATTTAACATGAAATGTTCGTGCCAGCAAAACTCTCTGCTTGATTTCTTTCAGTGTGATATGCTTCCAGGGCTTGGAACCATTTTGCACAGTTGAATGATACTCTAACTAAAAATTTCTTCAGGTTCTGTAGATAATGGATTACAAGAGTGTGCCCTAGGTATATTATCCATTTCCATAAGACACAAGACTTGCAGGCATAAGCTGACTTGATTGTTAAAGCATAGTCCTTCTAAGAGTATTCTATTAAAACTATATTAAAATTTGCAGCAGTTACAGCCCACAGAAAATGCACATAGACATAGTCAAACTAATGTCTCCCTATCAGTCAAAGTAAAGGTGGAATTCACATAGTGAGAGATATTTAGAGACAGCTATGTTTCGGCTAGTAGGAAACATTTGCAATAATTGTGGGTAAAGATTAAAAACTCTGCAGTTTTAAGTTATGCGGAGCAAAAGCCTCATTCAATTGTAAGGAAAAGGTCCATAATTTTCTACAGAAATGCCTGCCAACCTGCTCAGTCTCCTTTTATATACCCGTATATACCTACTTACAGTACTGTTCTTGATGGCTGGAGAACACCCTTCTTAGGAGCAGCTGCCTACATGTCAGCAGCCTGCTAAGGTGTGTGCATACACATTATTAGGTCCCCTAAAATAAATCAAATGTTTCTGGGCTAGAAAGAGTGGGGAAAGGAAGAGTGGTCTGATGTCAGTGACAGTGACTTCCCAGGAGAGCCCACACTAATAACAATAATGGTTTGCAGGTGCAAGGCCATGAGAACAAGAAAAAAATGCTGCCATAGTGGATGTGGAAAATAAAGTGCCACGGCAGCTTGTGTGTAAGGCTGCAAGTGAAAGGCAGACTACTGAGGTATAAATGAAGGACTCTCAGCAATATAAAAATCTAATGGCACTTAATGCACTGTGCAACATTCTTGCACAGAATTATTAAATATTTATTAAGTAGCTTCTACTAGTTGTATGGACCCTCTTCTTTTCCTGATATTTTCAATTTCAATCAAATATTGAAGTTTCTCCTATGGGGTATTAATGGGATCACAGCTGAAATCCTGCTTTCAGGATTTACTAGTCAAAGAGAAATCATTTATATAAACACGCTCCACTGTTTTTTTATTTGACATTTTAATACAGTCTTCACAGGAACAAATATTGTATCAAATAATGTATTCTTAAGTATTCAATATTTCATTATGATTTTTTAATAAGATACCTTCCACAAGACTGTTCTTTTTTTATAAAGACTGATATCCGCCTAGTGCATTAGCTTATGTGAAAGTTCATTTTCTTTAACAAGTTTGCAGTCAATATTAGGGTAAAGTATTGGATTATTTATATCTTCTAGTGTTTCTATTTAGTTTGAGAATTTTTGATATTGACATGGTGTACCTGTCAGAGTTTAAAAGATGATTTAATATTTCACAAAATCTTTTTTTATTGTTCATTTTAATTCACAGCTTGCTTTTTGTTATGTTGTAGTCTTCCTCGAGGAATTAAACAAAGTTTTGCATAACAAGAGATCAGATATATATTCTATACAAACTGAAAAATAAAATTAACCAAATATATAAAAAATTAAAATTTTCCTTTTCCAAATGCTGATTTGTGGAAAGAAAGTATTTAATACATAGAAAATTCCTGACCAATTCTTCTCAGGCTTTTGAAAACCTAATAATTTTTAGATGTGAACAGACTTGTCTTGAAAATGTAATAGGAATTACCTAGCCTATATTAGGTCTTATACAATTCTGATTTTAATGACTAGGGACAGAATTAGCCTATTTTTACAATTACATGAAGAGACTGAATTTTGGACTGAGTATCATTTCCTACTTCCCAGTACATTTGTTTTCATTCACTGAATATGTAGCATAAAGATGCAGTGATATATTCTTGCATAAGTTAAGACATGGTAAAATTTAAGCATCTCTCTGGAGCTTTTTTTAAACATACAGATCTGCTTTCAAAACCTGAACTTAGCAGTCAATTCTTCCCCTTTTTTTTTGACAAATATTTATGGTGGCATACCTTTTGCCTTCTACCAGAGGTGTGGTATTTGCTTCACTCTTCTCTTTATGGAAGACCTTATATATTTCAAGAAAAATCATATTGAGTGGCAAATACAGAAGACAGATTAGAAGTAATATATCCTATCCAACTGAAAGCTTGTTTGCATGCTGTACTGTACCTTCTTTATTTTTAAAAATATTTTACTTTCAATTGGTTTCTATGAATACAAAAATCCCAGTTAATGTAGAAACTGGGTTTCACATAACAAGCTCTGCTAACATTAATGCAGTTGTTCATGAGCCGTTACAGCCACTGAGTTCCTTTGTAGGGTGAAATAATTTTGTGAAGGTCAGACGGAGAACACATTTTGAGGGGTGGTGGTTAAAGCAGTATCAGTAAAGCTTACCTGATTTTGAAACAAATCTCCAAAGATCACTAGTTTTGAGTCTGAGAAGCTTTCCCTCCCAGCACTGAAGAGGCTGTTCTGTAGATAATAGACTATATATCAATTCCTTTTTCTCAGTAAAATAATTAACATCACCCTTACCAGTATTATTTACAGATTTGCTAAACAATATTCTCACCACAAAGCAAAATATCTGGAAATTCTACACTAGCTTATTGTTTTTAGTGTTTTTATTAAAATGTGCTCAATCAGTAAATGACAGCTGTAAAACTCTGAGATAGTTAAGAAAGACAGACATTATTAATCTTGGTTATTTTTTCCTTTATATTGATCAATTGTATTTATCTGATAGGTAATAAAGATGATTTAATGGGCAACAAATCTAGGTTGTGTTAAGAGTATCTCTGTACTCATCTGATTCCATTAAATAAAAATTACTCCTCTGGTAAAATACTAAATACATACAAGGTAAAAAAAACCCAGAAAACACAAAATTAAAGAAAAATTATTATGAGGGTAAAGCACTAAGCATACACAAGAGACAAAATAGGAAATAGCAAATAGGGTGAGAGCTCTTAGTCCCTTGTGACTACCAGGCAAAATTTCAAAATATAGCTACAGCATTTTGAAACTTGTATTCAAGCAGCATTTTGTTCTTCACCCAAAATCTAATGACCTCAGGTTTTAAGTTACCATTGTGCTTTAATGCACTACATTTTGTCTTCCACTTTATGACAGACAGCTGGAAAGCCCCAACCCTCCACAGTTAAATTGTCTGTCACTTAAGATCATTTTGGAAGCTATTAGAGACTATGCAGATATGCAGCCTTTTTCCATATTCCTTCCACAGCTTTTATCCACAAATAGGTTTTCTACAGCTGAAAATGGTCCACTGACATTTTTGTACATATCCTTGACTGATGTTTTACACTATAAATTCATCCTTTTTTGTAAAGAATGATTTAGCATTTCTCTGCACTGTGTATTAGTTTTCATAAACTAAAATGTTCTTACATCTATGAACTTTTTCTGTGTATTTTTATTTAGAAAATAGCCCTTTGAAGGCCTATGACTTATTAATAATTTTAAAGGAATTAGGCCAATAACTCTTGCTTAGTTTTAGCAAATTTATCAAGAGTTGTAATTTTTTATTTTATAAACACAGAAATACACTTTCTTAGGATCTCTTTTACCTTATTTTAAACTAAGTAGCTAAAATTATGTTAGACATATTTTTTCCTCGTTGAATAATACATACGGTCAAATATGTCATATAATGTTGCAGCCGCAATAAATGCTTCTAAAATATAGTTCTAATTTAAAAGCTTAGTATAAAATTTTTATTTTTTGTTGTTTTCCATCATTGATGAATTAATAAGTAATAGCAACACATAATAATTCATGACATTGTCTCCTGTGAATTCCAGATCATCTTGGTTTGTCCTCAACTGTTCCTGAAAATTCTATTTAAATCTGTAATTCTAAGGAATTTAAGATTTTTTTTCTTTTCTTTTTTTTTTTTTTTTTAAATCACATTTGAACTGTAAAAGTTGTGGCAGATTTTGAACTACGTGATGCAACAAACTAGAAATCCAAGAAGAATCATTCTTTCAGATCTTGTGTAAATCAGCAGTACCAGTTAGATTGTAAGTTTGCAGAGGCTTGGCTTTATTAGCGACTGTTAGCTGCTTCTGTAAACAGCTGACATATCGCTACAGTAAGAAAAGCTTTTTTGGAATAAGAGAGAGTCAACAGTATTGGCAGGGCAGTTTCCATTACAAAGTGTTGTTTATGGCACAGCATTTCTAAATCTGATACATGCATTTTAGTAGGTCCTAAAATGCATGTATCAGATGTAGATGCATTTAGTAGTTTTCAGTCCTGCATTCAAACGTCTTGGTTATGTCACATGGGTGAATAAAGGAGGGCCTTCGGGCATGGTGACAAACTGCAGGCTTTTGGTAATAAACGTACTGTGAATGAATGCATGGTATACAAGGTCTCCAGTACAAATTCTAGCTACATGTTCTAAGAAAAAAAATAAAGAATGCAGACATATCTGTGGTTGACACAGTTACAACAGAAAAAACTTGAAGACTAAACGCAGACACATCAAGAAATTAATGAAATCTGGTGAAGATTGCAAAATCTGGGGAGAAAATAAAGATGCACCAGGAGTCCTGATGGCACTTACAACATTCCCTTGAGGGTCTCTGTGACATAGCTTTGTCCGAATAGCAACATCAGCAGACTTTTCTAATGTAAACATCTCTGAAGCAAACTGAATAATTGCCCTTGAACATGGACACACAATCCCTCTCTGTTCTCATCCAAAAGGAAAAAAAAAAAAAACAAACAAACCCCAAACACACCAAATATTCAGCAAAATCCTAAAAATCCTAAAAAATTAAGATGCTCATTACCAGTCCATGAACACGGATGTCTTTTCAATATTGTTGTGAATCAGAAACCACAATATATGAAAATGTTTCCATAAGCAATGTATTCAACAGAAAATTATGAAAACAATCACAGAAAAATTTGACATAACTGACAAGAAAACAGATTTATTTCTGTCTCTAGAAGGAATACTTAAGGGTAGATGTCAACAGCAGCAAAGTAACTCTCTCCAGCCTCTCTTGAAGGATACCACTGTCTTGGATAACAAGAAATATAATCTTCAACTACACTTTTGGAAGCATGAATGTGCCGTATGCTATGCTAAAAATCTTGTTTACAAGTGAAGATGAAACACCCTTATATGTAAATGAAAACTTACTCTTATTATAATTGAAGTCTTATCAGTCTAATCCAAAAATCATTAATAATGAACATCTAATTACTACAGAAAAAGAAGGAATATGTGCATGCAGAAATAAGTTTCAGTGCTACTGAAACTACTAGTGTAGTAGTTAAAATTATCATACAAGGACTTCATTTCTACTCCCTTTGCTCTCATGCTTATGCTTCTCCTGCTTCTCTGGATCCTAAAGTTTGTGGCTTCATTCTGGTGTTATGATGATAATTTAGCACCTGAAGATCTGTTGTGAGGAGTATGATGTACATGTTGATGGCTTCTTCCTCACTGTATGGTCCGCCTGGGGTCATTTCTATGTCTGATAAAATGCTCTTGTACTTTTTCTTTTTACATTTTGTTCTGCAACCCCAACTTATGTACAAACTTCTTATACATGACTTTCACAATTCTTAGATAGCATTTTTGGTTTTTTTTCTTGCCTCTAAAAGCAGATCTGCATTTCTTTAACCTATCGCATGTGAGTGTTGTTTATGCCTGTGGAGTTTCCAATGCCAGGCCTGGTCCCTATTCCCTATCATCCCAGCACTTCAGTCCTCCAAGATGCATCCTGCATCACCACTTCTCAAACCCTTTTGCCATATCAAATCTGTTTTTTCCTCCATTGTGTCAGTCTATTAGAGATGTAAAACCATGAAGGATGAACAAGAGTAAAAAAGAAATCACTGTAGAGACCTGTTTGATTAGAAAATCCTGTGATTCTGCAAAGTTCATTTCAACGTTACTGTCTGAGGTTTTGCCATGTTCCACATCTGGGAGTGGTATCTTGCATTTCCTGAATCTCACCTCACTTTATGTCAGTCTTACCTGAAGAACTGAATTAAGCCTAGTTGTTCTCAGTGGGTCAAGGGGGAAAGATGGGTTGTTCCAGAGGATGATTCACTTGAAACCTCTTTCATGTAGAACTTCTGGAGCAGACTGTGCTCTGGGCACTGTTGAGTTTTGGGTGGTTCATCCAGGGGTCTTAGGTTATCACAAACGTTGTTCTTAGAGAATGATAATGACATTCCAACAGGATTCCGTTCATTTTTCATGCAAATAATCAAAAAAGAAATTACTCCTCTCCAGTTTCAGGACCTGCTCTATTCTGTCACTGCTCATCCCCACCAGGTACCAGCCCATCACTGGGGCTCGGAGCAACCCGTTCTAGTGGAAGGCGTCCCTGCCTATGGCAGGGGAGTTGGAACCAGATAACCTTTAAGGTCCCTTCCAACTCAAGCCGTTCTGTGAAAAGTTCCTGCTACAGCTAAACTAAGTAAAACAAATGTATGGACAGGTCAGAAAATACCAGACAGAACAAGCTTTAGCTTTAGCCTTTATCCGGAGGCCTTGTCAACTCAGTACAAAGTTAATGCATTAGCCAGCAATGACAATAGTGTATTATAGAGCTACTCAGTGACAGGTATTGGTCTGTGTGCTCGGGAAGGAGACAGCCAAACCAACAACAAAGCAAAATACATCTGAAATGCAGAGCACCTTTTGTGAAGCAAAGGGAAATCTATACATGCCTGTATCACACTGCAAATATTTGAGGAAAGTGTAAAGGTAACCCAACGATTTTTACAAATACATTATTCAACATCAGGGGACTCAGCAAAATGCTAATTTCTGTGAGAACATTTAGCATGGATTGAATAGGAAAATGGGACCTTTAGTGATTAATAAACACCAGCTATGTAGGGGTGATATGTGTTAATTGAGCAATTATGAATTGTGGATGTAGATGGGAAACACATCCATTTCTACAGTGGAGTCATGTTTTTTGGAGCTCTGTCATTAACACAACAGATAAAATGTTGTATTTTTCTGGCCCCATAAAAAAACCAAGTGGCCAGAAAACTAATCCTTGCAGATTATGTATTTTTGAGACTTTAAACGGACTATGCTTGAAAACTTCCTTGTCTTATACAGATAAGTCTTCCTAAAATTTTTCATGTTTCTCCTGTTTTTTACTTTCTTTCACAAAATAATGCCGATGTCAACCATTCAGAACATGACTTGGAACACTAGACAGGCTATTAAATACTATGTAAAGTGCCAATGACATATGAAGTATTAGAATGTACTTTCTTTCAAAGACAATTAAATTAAATTAAATGCACCGCAGTTAATCTATGCCTATCAGATTATTGATTTCTGTATTTATTTTTTTTTTAATGTGTTCTGAACTTTTACTGAAAGTGATGTTCTGGTATTTGTTGCTGGACTTCAAAATTCAAAACTATGTCAGGAAACACGTTTTAATATAGATGTCTTAATTCAGTAGTCCTGCATATATTCTTAAATATTATTGTGATTTTCAGTCATATCCATCTAAAACTATTTCTGGCTCTTATGAAGCAAAAAGAAATAAAACCTCTGTTAAAAAAAATAATATCCCATTCTTTAAATAAAGGCTCCACCTTTCAACACAGTCGGAGATCTGGTACAATTTGCTTTGTCTATATGCTTAAGTGCCCTGAGAGCTATTTACAAAAGAATAGATTAGGACTGAGGAAGAGACACTCAGATCTTTAGTAGATAATTGTTTTTACAGAGGGTACCTCTCCTGAAAATGTGGCAACCAGAAACTGAAAAACAGCTGACTTGAAGCAAAAATGTGAATCTTGTTCAAGGTTAATGCAGCTGCCCTTTGCTCTTTTTCTGTATAAATGGTCTCACTCTGACTCCCCTCCTTGTTTTACGGACACCAAGATATGAGTTAGTCAGGAGACTTCATACAAGTGTGCTCGTGCCCAGAGCTGCCTGTCTTCACTTTCTGTAGTTCAGTGGCATTTAATTTTAATTGCTCCCCAAGCTTAGGCCAATTCTGGATGGCAAAAGCAGGGCAAGAATCATTCATTGCTCCTTTGAAGTCTGAAAAGGCTGCATTCAGATTGCCTCAGGCTCTCATTCTTACATTTATGTGAAAATGTAAGCTGCTGAACACTGCTGTTGAACATCTACAACACTGAATTAACAGGAAATGTCTTGTAAAATGCAGCTTGATTTTTTTCCTGTGGATTTTGTGTCAGAGATCTTAATAAAAATAATTGAAAAGATGTAATAAAAATTCGGGAAAATCCATACTAATGAGTTTGGATAGGTGTAGTTTTCAGATCATATTGCATAATCCCTTCATTAAACTTCTTTGGGAGGATTATGACATCTATGTATAGCTCCAAGTGCATACTACAAGTAAATCACAACTATAATTTCTCAGTATGTGAAAGGTTCTCACAAAGCAAAAGCAATAAATGTTGCCTTGATGATGGTTTTGCAAAAAGATGGGAGAAATAATTTTTGTCCTGTCTCTTCATCCCTCTCTTTCCTCGCCAATAGCAAAATTCAGGCCTCATGGAGGAAATTACTTCAAGCTCCAAGAAAATTGAAAGAGTGAGTCACTATAGGAGATAAGCTGAAGCTGATGATGGTGCAGAGAATAACATATTCCCTTGCGGGTGTTTCTTCATAGGGAGTTCTTTGCAATAGGAAAAAAGAAGCAGGCATCAATACCAAAAGGTATGTCCTCTTGAAGAAGAAAGGAATACATTCAAATATATTTTTCTGTATGCATTGGCCCTAAATTAAAAGTGGAGGAGATAATAGCTCTAGAGGTGGGACAATACCAGGCTAAATTTTCAGAGAAATTAATATAATTACGTACATAAAAAAAAAAAAATTACATTGTCAAATGAAATGTGTGATTCTTCTTCACATGTAACTGTATGGTATCTGTGCTGAGCTGACCAGACAAAAGTACAAATAAAAGAAAAGGGTTGGGCAGAGAGAGAAGAAAATTGTTTGTACATATTTGTGGGCCTTAAAGATTGTTTACCAGAGTTATTGCAGAAGCTTTAAAAAAAAAAAAAACAACCCAAGAAACTCTGCAAAACCAGTAACTAAAAAACCCAAAACCCAACCTTGAACAACCAGAGAATACGAACACTAGGTTCCCGAAACCATGTTCTAATACAACACACTTAACCAGTTCTAATTCCACATGTCTTCAGACAAAAATCTTTCACAAAATTTCTGTTCAGGTTTTCCCCTCACACTGTGACTGAAAGGAGAAAGTCTCCTTATCACAAGTGCCTTGTGTTTGGGAGGGTACTCATCTGCTCTTTTGAAGTTTGTCTCTCTAGTAGTTGTCCCAGCATGACATTCTCCGAAAGAGGCCTTTTAAAATGATAGCTGCAGCTGCAAATTGCCCCTTAACATTAGATAAATACAAGCAAATACAGCAACAGCAATGTCTGATCCTGGGTTTCTTTTGTTTACTCCTGTAAACCAGCATTTCTCTGAACCTTAAAAATAAAAATAGCAAGAACATTCAGGGGCTTTCACAAACAGTGTAGAAAAATTCTGTGTTAATTAAACTGCTTGATTGCATTCTTATCTTCAGCATTATTCCCGTCTTAAAGCTATAATACTTAGCAACAACAGAAGGTATTGCTTTTAAAATAACTTTATTTTACTATTAAGTTATATATGTTCTAGTAGTTGTAAGTTCAAAAACTGAATATTTTGCTGCTTTTGAGCCTATTTTTATTCTATTTTAATAATTTTAAAAATAATTTAGCTATTTATTAAAAAATCCCCTTCAGTATTATCTAACTTAAAAATTCATTAGCAACACAAATCTACAGAGTTTTTTAAGAGCTAAAATTACCAATCCTTTCTGCTTTATGTGTGGCCTGTTCCAGAATATAGGAGGCACCCTAATTTTTTTTCTAAGAGCTACCTGGCATCTGAAGTGCCCATTCTATAGAAGTATTTACCTATTTATGTTTTAGCATATGTTGAAACACATCCTTCAGCAGACAGTCGCCAAACTCCTAAAATAACCTGAAATTTCACCATGAAATACAAATTTATATTAAATAATATGAAACTCAGATTATGAATATTTGTAAGCTGAATAAGTTTATATTTGAAATTAAAATCCAATTACTGTATTTTTGAATGCCTGCAGGTACAAGGAATAAGCCCCTGAAAATATACCACGTTCTTCAAAAAACGTATTTTTCAAGAAAAACCTTGCTCATCATTATCTGAGAGACACCAGTTCAGTACTTACACATAACAATTTCAGAAGTCACGTAAATAAGTGATCCAATGTAGAAGTAAGGAATAATTAGATAGGATTTTTTAGGGGGAAGTTATTCTGGTTTGGGGTTTGGGATTAGGGTTTCTTTTCTCATTTAAATAATAACCTAATTGCTACATATTTGTTTCTCAAGTTGTCTTAAAACTATTTCCAAGTCTTAGGAAATGTCAAAGTGTTTCTTAAGGTTTATTCTACTGCAGAAGAAAGTTTTGGGTTTTATAATTTTGGGTTATTGTTTCAGTGGGAATAGAATAATGTCTGCATTTTCATAAGAAAAAAAACCAAAAAAACCTAGTATTTAGAATTCAGTTTAAAAATTGAGAGAGTTCTATTAGTAGGTGGCTTTCCAGTGACATGTTTTTAATTTCTTCCTCATTTTTCCCTCCGAATTTATTGTGGAGTTTAGCACTGTTCATGGAAAAGTGCATTTGCTTTCCTTATTTCCCTGCCTTCCTTTTTTATTTAAAAAAGAAAAGAAAAAAATACTTGTGACTATATTCTATTATGTTATGTGTTTAATTGTTTGCCACCTGCTGGGGCTTCACTTCAAATTATGCTGAGACTTGGTCATTAGTCCATGCCGTTATTTCACGCATGAGAATTATCATTTTTAATTTGGCAGAAGTGAACTAGTACCCCAGCATGTGTCCACAACATCCACCTCAAAAGAGCAGTAAAATGAGTCAACTAAGTTGATTAAGACAATAAAGCTATCAGGATAGCTTTGGGGCTAACAAAAATGCTTACTCAATCCCATTTAATGTTTATAATTGTTTCTGGCTTTTTCCATTTTTTTTTTATAATGTCACTAATGTGGACTACTAATTCAAGTAGTAAATTAAAATGTCCATAAAGTAGTAATGCTTCCTATAAATTTACGAAATCACTCATTAGAATTCTAATTATGGATATATTTCAGTGTAGAATGTAATATATGGAACTGCATTTATTGAGGTAAAGTCAACATTTTATCTATGTAGAAAGCTTTCCCCAGTCTTCCAGGAATGAAAGTCTAATTAAGTCACCCACAAAATACAAACAACTTTGTAACAGACTCTTTGTTTTCCACTGATAGCCTCCATGGAATATTAAAACCTAGATATATTCTGTTTAAAGTATAAAATAATGGCTCACTGGAAATTGATTTTTTTTTTTTCTTTTTGCACTCTGTAACCTTGTGACAGTGAAACGGAGACTTAAAGGATTAAAATTTCTTATGGAACTGCTAAGATCTTATTCTTTTCCACTATAACCACCATGGACTATATTATAGGTCTATTATGTTTTTGTCACCAATCCTCAGTTTTTCATGTATATAATAAAATCTGAGAGTCATTTAAAGTAATTTGACAGGTTTTTATGTACTGGTAAAGATCACAAATAGTACATCTTCCTCTGTAAAACATTATGCAAATAGAATATTAAGAAGCTTCAGTAGAAGAAATTCTAAAACTTGCGTAGGCAAACAGTTAAAAAAATAAAATGTTTAGCATCTAATGCTAGTGTTTCAAAGTGTACAGATATTTTTTACTTCCTCTCAGTGAAGATGGGGCACAAATCATGACACTTAGGTTTAGGATGACATGATCTATTTGTCCCCTAAATTCTTTATTTCCTTCAATGGTCATGTTTTCTGACCTCGTACTGAGCCTGCCTTCCATTTCTCTATGTATTCTTTTTAGACAGATGCCAAATGCAGGACGTGGTACTCACCAAGGCCTTACAAATATAATTACTGAAAAGCCCTTGTGCAGAACTTCTATTATTAAATCACAAATGAGAATCTCCTTTTTACTTCAGTGGCATTATACTGAGCTGGTGTGGTATGGTAGCCTTGGCTGGCTGCCACTCTGTCACTCCTCCTCCATCAACACAACAGGAAGAGCTTAACAAAAAGCTTAAAGGTAGAGATAGAAACAGCAAGATCTTTCAATTACCATCATGGGCTAAACAGATTCAGCTTGGGGAAATTAATTTAATTTACTGCCAATTAAACAAAGCACTACCCCACCAGCCCCGAACATCACAAGGAAATGGGGAATGAAAGTAACAGTTCAGTTCCTGCTGCTCCTTTCTCCTCACACCTTTTCTCTATTCCATTGTGGGGTCCCTCCCACAGGAGACAGTACTCCACAGAATCCTGCAGTGTGGGTCCTTCCCATGGGCTGCAGTTCTTCAAGAACCGCTCCAGCATGTGTCCTTTACATGGGGTGCGTTCTGTCAGGAGCAGACAGCTCCAGTGTGAGTCCCCTGTGGCATCACATGTTCTGTCGGAAAACCTACCCTGTTATGGTTTCCTTTCTCCCTAGGGCCACAGATCCTGACCAAGGAGTTTCCACAGGGGCACAGCTTCTTTCGGGGCACATACACCTACTCTGGCACTGGATCCTCCACAGCTGGCAGAGTGGATATCTGCTCTACCATGGATCTCCATTGACTGCATGGGGCCAACTTGCTTCACCATGGTCTTCTTCACAGGATGCAGCATTCCCAGTTGGCTCAGCTTTGACCAGTGGCAGGTCCATCTGGGAGTTGACTGGTACTGGTTCTGTGGGACCTGGGGACAGCTTTTGATGTCTTCCCACAAAAGCCACCCCTGCATCCCCCTTGACTGTTGAAACCTTGCCATGTAAATCTAATACAGCTGGAATTTGATTATTAATTCATTAACCTTCCTGCCTTTTTTTAAACACAATTTTGATATAGCACTATCAATTCTCTACTTCATATATCTATAATTTAGCCTTTCATAAATGCAATATCTTACAGTTTATCATAGAATTCTGCATTTCCGGGTTTCGAATATTTGTCCAATTTAACAAGAGGGTGACAATATAATATTATATGTAATAATATAATAATAATTCTATTCTCTAAAGTTTTGGCAACTCCTTACAGCACTTTCAAACTTACAAATTTCTGTATGTTTATATATATAATGTTATAACTGGAAGGGCTACATACGTATTTATAGTCTGTCTGCATCACCACATTGTAACGTAGAGGACTTGTGAAAAATCTTTTGGAAGAAAACCTCTTATTTTGCCAGAGAAACTTTGAATGTGTGAAGCTCTCTTTCAACCATGTTAAACAGAGATTGAGGTTTTATATACAAACATATTTCCCTGTATTTCAAGGGAGTAAAGAAAACTTTCAAGTCTACTTACACAAAATCTGCACTTCCCTCTTGTTTTCCCAGATATTAGTATTAAATCTTAAAATGAAACTAATTTCCTGCTTTTGATAAATATGCATAGTATATTCCTTATATAGCTGGATGTGTAATTGCATAGAGACATATATCTCTTATTAAATATGTTACCCACCTGGTGGATGAAGGGATGGCAGTGGATGTAGTTTTTCTGGATTTTAGTAAGGCTTTTGATATTGTCCCTCACAGCATCCACCTGGATAAGTTGTCCAGCTGTGGGATGAGCAGGTTGGTGCACTGGGCAGGGTTGAAGGGCAGAGCTCAAACGGTTTTAGGGATGGGGCTGCATCGATCTAGTGACCAGTCAGCAATGATGTTCCTCATGCTTCAGTTCTAGGGCCAGTTCTGTTTGATATATCCATCGATGATCTGGATGCAAAAGTTGAATGCACCCTTAGCAAGTTTTCTGATCATACCAAACTGGGAGTGGATGCTGACTTACCTCACAGAGGGATATAGACAGCTTGGAGCACTGGGCAATGACTAATGTTATGACATTCGGCAAGTTCAAGTGCTGTATTCTGCACCTAGGACAGAACAAGACTAGGCAGAAGTACAAATTGGAAGAGGACTGCTTGGAGAGCAGCCCTGCAGAAAGGGATCTGGGGCTGCTGGTCAGCAGCAGCTCAGTGTGAGCCAGCAGTGTGCCCTGGCAGCCCAGAAAGCAAACCCATCTGGGGGTGCAGCAAGCGCAGCATCGCCAGCTGGTCAGAAGAAGTGATTGCTCCACTGCATTCAGCATTGGTGCAGCCTCATCAGGTCCACTTAGAGTGGACTCTGAATTTAAACTATTAACCATGTTATTTTTTAAACAACTTGGATAGTGAGTTAGGTATGTCTAGAGTATTCCAGTATTCTATTTCTAATTAAACCCAGTAAAAGTTATTCTGATTTTAGTGAGTGGCCTTAAAATTGCAGTTCTTGCCAAGTACAAAGTAAACGCCTTCTAACAAAATAAGCGGCACAGTTCCAAGGACATATAAATGCGTACAAAGGTATATCAGTACACAGAAATTATACCAATGATGTATATATCTACCTAGCACTTAATTTGTTGCAAAGTGCTCTCCGACAAATTGTTAGACATTTCACAACTACCAGTTTAAATATGCAATCCTACATCTTCAGTTTGCTTTCTCAGAATAGGAATTAGCATTGTAAATCCAGTTGGTCCTCTTCCTTGGAAACTATTCATATGCAAAACTCTCCTCAGTTTTTAACTGCATTAGGAAAAGCCCTGGTCTCCCTTTCACTGGACTACAGATCAAGCCCTCCAAGTTTAAAATTATGACAAAGTTTTTTGAATATTAAAACTGGAAATCTTAGTGCATAATTGAATGGAACACCAAATCTAAATTAGATTATTGCTATATATGCAGTTGGAAAGAGTAGCAATGGGAAAAGGGAGCAGAGACATATCAAGGACTTAATGTATTACAAAGTAATAAAATTGTGGCTGGGCCAGATAGAAAGGAGAAAAGAATAAAAATACCACCCTCAAGACTGACAAAGTCTATAAATGAAGATCATGTCATGGGATAAATGCTAAAGGGGAATTTAAGTACTGAAGCATTTATTTGTGAAAAAAAAATCAAGTCATAAATATAGACTAAAATTCGATGCCCGATGATGATGAAGAAGAGGAAGCTTAATTTTGGAACTGGAAAATTGAAATAAGGAGTTCACAGAATCATAGTTGATTTAAAATGTGACAAATAAACAACTAAGAAAAAAGCTAAGAAGCAGGATGTCTTTAGGCCAAGAGTTAATGAAGATCTACAACTGTATTGTTGTAGGATGAGGGCCTACAATAACAGCAGTATAAACAACCAAAGTGTAACATTCAGAAATATGTAAAATGAACTGCATTCCTAGTGTCTCCTATTGATTAAAGAGAATTCGTATTTGGGTTACAGGTAAGATAACTTTGCAATTAATATTGAAACCACAGATTCACTGTAATTAGTAGAAAAGTACAAAGTGTATAGAAAACCAGTTAAAGTAATGTAAAGGAATAAGATCAACAGAATTCTTTGAACCTGGATTTCTGCAAGCTGTTTGTTTCTAACAGAGTGAGCAATGTGCGCTAGGAGCGATTCTGTCACGATAAAAGAACTAAATTACTAACCCAAATTATGCTTGTGACCAGCTTGTCCCTAGATTGCCCACCACGACAGTAGTACGAATTGGAGAGACGTATTGTGAAGAGAATTGTAGTACACAGTGTAGAAACAAATGTCTCAATCAGTTGTAACCAGGAAGTTGCACAGTCAGTCGAAATTACGAACTACCAGCTGTGCCTCTGTAAGTAAAGAGTTCAGATACAGAGAGACATGTTCAGATACAGAAATCTGTAAGAGATCATCAAGCAAGTTCTTGGAGACTGTTGGAGCCAACATTTGGATACAGAAGTTGAAGACAAATCTAAACCTTTTTGTCTTTGTTTCTGATAAACGAGGGCAAAATGATTGAGTACATGAAATTAAAAGGTAAATTGGGTAAGAAAAGATAATTGTGAATGCTGAAATTTGTCTTTTAGTACAGAAAAATGTGCATATTAAAATCCATAGATCCAAATAAGCAGATTCCAGATCTGATTGTTTCCTCAAAGGAAACAATACTGAGTTCACACAATGGAAAATTTCATAAAAGAACATTGCAGCTAATATAGGCACACACTAATGGAAGGAACATATAGATATTACAGAGTTACCCACTTGGAAAAATCAGGACTTCAGCGATGAACTGAAAGAAAACAGGTAAAAACCCCACAAAACTAAAGAAATAGAGAATTTATCAAATTACTAATTTGGATATAAGTTTAAAAAGTAAACTTAAGAGTAACAAAACAAAAAAAATATAATTTCATAATAAACTAGCAAGAAATATAGATGGTTAAAAGAATTAATAATAATAACAATAAAAATAATAATAATTAATAGTAGTAGTAGTATTTACTTTGTTACTGTCTAGGGACAAAAAGATATAAATATTTTACATTCTTGTTCTTATCTCACTCTGGCTTGCTAAAGTGTATATTCCCCACTCTAGCCACAATTTTCCCCTCTATGGTTAATTTTTGGATACACTGACAACAAAAATAAAACTGAATATTATTTTGGAAGAACTTAAGTATATGAGAATCATAAACCACTTTTCACTTTGGTGCCCTCAAATCCAGAGCTCCAGCAAGTATTAAAAAATTTATAAGTGCTTAGGAGAGAAAAAGTTGATAAAGAAATCTTGCAAGGTTTAATGAACATAAATAATATAATTATTTTTTTGATAATTCTTTAAGAGGGATTGCTGAGCACATTTCATGCTACTTTCTTATAAATAAAGCTTAGAAATACAGTCTGAATAGCTCATTTTCATTGACTAAAAGAACATCATGTTAAGAATGACAAAAAGCAAGACCATTAGCAATCACAATTCTTTTGCTATCTGAAAGTTTGCAACTGCAGTGAAAATATTGTGAGGAATGATCTTGCAGAAAAACATTTCTGAATCTTGTAAACATGGGAAGATTGCAATCAATCAGAAACTGGAAGTAAATAATGTCATAATGTGGCAAAAGTTCGAACTCATAATCAGTGTAGCTGAATGTATAAACAGGAGTTTGCCATGCAAAATATTTGGAGTAATCCATATGCTATATTTGAGATTAAGAATTTGTGTCAGTTCTGGGCATCATATTTGAAGTATCTGAACCAGAGTGTGTGAACCAGAAAGATCTCAGAGAAAAGCAAAAAGAAAGAATGATGTCTGGAAATCATAACCTGCAAGAAAATATTAAAGATTTTGTTGAATTAGACAGTCGAAGGATGAGAACAGCTATGATAAAATATGTCAAATTTGTAAAATAAGTCATAGTGTAGTAAGTAAGGTCTAAAGTAAGCAGCACAGAAAATATTTGAGTCTGTAAAAGTAATTAAACTGTTAAATTAATTACCTTTGAATGTGCCTAAAACAAGATCAGATAAAAACTTGAAAAAAACATTTAAATGTAGATGTCACTGGAATATAAATAATAGAACATTTCAGAAAATTTCTAGGGCCCTGTTTTCTGTAAATGCTGCAAATGCATAATTTGAGATCTAGGAAAAGAAACAGAAGGTTAGCTCATGAAATGTTGCCCCAGGTTTTATAATTCTTTGAGCAACAATACTAATTCAAAAAACTTTTTTTGACAAACTCATTGTTCTTTTTAAATTTTTTTCCCCCTTCCCCAAATGAAACTAAACAATCCTAACTGTCCTTAATAAACTAGTTACTGGAAGATGAACCATCAAAAGGAAGTGATTTTGTTAGGCATAAGGTTTAATATTTCTCCTCAAATTGTGCATCCCAGAGAGCGTTGGTGTGTTTGTTGCTATTAAGCTGACTGCACACGACTGACAAGCAGTTTCTTTGAAACATTTTAGGCTTTCTTTTTCAGCCAAAAGATATCAAGCTTTCAATGTTTGTTCTGTGGCACTGATCATATGTTTAAAAAACTGCACAATTGACTAAGTTTGATATTATAGGACAAGTCTTCATCAGTTACATAGAGACTGTGATCCAGCCAAGAAAAATACCCTAGACGGTAAGAGGAAAGAGGGTAAATTTCTGAAAATGATCAGCTGAACACCCTTCCATTAAGATTTTGTGAGAAAACTCTTCTTTTTTTCCACATTTCTCTCCCAGTTTTGCAAAAAAAAAAAAATTAAAAAAACAACCCTAAGCCACAAAGAAGAGTTTAACCTCTATTTAATTTCATCTTCTGGCTGTGATTGGACTCAGAGGAAAAAAAAATTGATTTTTCCACCCTGAATACAAGTAATTGTACATTATCCTCTTTGGAAATGGCTATAGACAAGAAGGCCTTAACAAAAATTTTCCAGGGAAAACTGTAAATGGTCAACCACTATTGACAAATTTTGATAAAAGTCAACTGATAATTTTAGCAGAACATTATCACAGCCCTCCAGACCAGGGAAGTAAGAACATAAAATCTTAATAAGTATATATTTTCTCTCTGCTTTTTCATATTTAGAAATAGTTTTGCCCTAAACACCACTTTGAAACACAGCTGCATAAATAAAAGTCCATCAAAGCATCAACTTAGTGAAAAATTATAGAAAGCTATTCTGTTGTGTGAACCTTTTCTTGAGAGGGAACTGATATAACGGGCACTAAAAAAAAATCAGAAAATTACTTTATAAATGGGGTTATTAGAGTCTAAATTCAGAAGCTGCATATATGTTCTATTTATTTTACTGATTAATTTCTTGAAGGTTTTACTGCTTGTTATTGACTACATTAATTTAGAAAGGTTGCCAACAGAAAAGAAACATTTAAAATGCAATAGCTGCAAAGAAAATGTCATATAACAGTTGGGTGTCCACTATTAAGCAGTGCTTTAGAAGACAAAAGTCAGAAAGGAAGAGAACAATGCAGAAGAAAAAATAGCAGTATTTTCATAAGATATCATGATTATATATAAATGTTACATTGCTTATTGTATTTAATAATATTTACATATACTTGTGTTGCTTGCGAATATCTCCATATATTTAAAAATATTTGCTTTTCTACGATTTTTCTCCAGATAAACAAATGTGGTTGTGCGTATTTGTGTGAGTGCACATGAGCAGGGGTAGGGTATATGGAGGTCTGTATGACTACAGTCATATTGATTAATGTGTGTCTAGTGAATAATTGCATCCAGAAACACACCTGATTACTTACTTGAAATTTATTATCTCCCCAGAAATAAAGCACGGGCAGAATATAAAGCTGAAATCAAGAGCTGAATTTACAGTACTGATTTAAAGCACATTTAACTAAAAACTGAAAAGAGAAAGTATTTTCATATCTGAGAAATGGATTCAGACTATGATGCAGAAAGAAGCTTAAACCAGAAAGTAAGAGATATAAGAGAGGGATTATTTGAAATGATATTGTCTTCCAAGACAGAGTTAGCTATCTGGAAACTTAATTAATTATCCCTTTGAGGCTAAAATTGTGATCTGCAACTGATCCCTGCATTTCAGTACATGTTTTAAATGAGAAGTGGTCAGAAATTGAAGTTGTTTCTTTGTTTATATGCTTGGTTTTCAGCAAAAAGCTTTGTTTTATTACTTTTTGGGCTTGGAAAAAGAAAGAAAAGCTGAGAAAGCAGTAGAGAAATTAATTCCCTGCTTTTCTGGCAAGGAGATCTAGAAAGCTGAAATAGAATAATCTGATCTGATATCAGATGTTGTTAAACTTCTAAGGTTCAAGTGTTGCAGGGTCAAAAAGAGAACAAGAAATTAAATGACAACATAACTACTAGTAAGAGAAAATGGTGACCTGGTGTAGGAACACTGTGGGGAGAGAAGGTGTTTGTATGCACCCCATACTCTGAGAGTGTAGTACTCGGATCCTTTATGTTTATAAAAAAATGGTCAAAAGAAAAAAAAGTCTCAGAATGTTTAGCACATGCATGATTCTACCCTGGGTTTAGAAGTAATTGCTCTAGCAGAACTTCTGTGCATTTCTTTATGGACAAAAATCCTCTATTTTTTCTTCCCTTGGCCACCTGTTCTTGCCTGAAGATAGCTGGGCTACGTCATGATTCCAGATTGCTGCAATGAAGACAATGGAGTCAAGTTGACTCCACTTTATTGTATGTTTAGGACACTGCCTTGATTTAATCCAGTAATTGCAAAAGATAATATTAGCCCATATTTTGAATAAACAAGGAAACTCAGGGTTGCCAGTGTGACATTTTTAGACATGATAAACCTAATATTATTCCTAAGAGTATTATTTTCTCTTTATTGCCAATTTTAAGATTTCAAACGTTAATTCATTCTGACAGCTGCTGATAATGCTTACATCATACACTATATACTGATCCTGACATTCAATTTCAAGTCTACAAATATTTTCCATATTTTCATTTGAAGTACTCTTTTCAATATATAATTTTTTTCACTAAATAAAAGGATTGTAATAAAATTTCTAAAATTTTACCTTTTAAGTAGGTTTAAATAACAATTGTATGCCTCATTCATTATTTCATGGAGGTACTTAACATTACATAGTGATTATGATAATCAACAAGGTAGCACAGAGCAATATAACCAACCTAGACTCTGGTTTGTGGTTTGTTTGTTTTTTTTGTTGGGGGCGGGGGTGTTTGGTTGGTTGGTTGGTTTGTTTTTGTTTCTGTTTTTGTAGTGGGTTTTTCTGTTTGGTTTGAGGTTTTTTTGATTTTTTTTTATTTTAATTCTTTCTTGGGAGGGTGTGTGTTGCTCCTTTTGTACAAGCTAATAGATTTCTGTAGCTGTACACTAATATATCTTAGAAGAGGCACATGCATTTTTCAGAGTTATAGAGTGAAATATTTATAACCTGGAGTGTAAAAGATAGTAAGCAGCAACTTGAATAGAGGTCTTAAAGAAAAACATTTCTGTGTTGTACATTTCAAGCCAGTAATCTTTCATGATAAACTTCGAACTTGATATTGAAGCAAGAAGTTTTTTTAATAAATAGTTGGCCAAAAATCTGTGCTTTTCTAGGTGTTTATAACCATCTGGGAAGTTTCCAAAAGTACATTTTCATGTGGTTTTAGTGAAATCAATTGCTGCCTTAGAAATACACTAGAATGAGTAGAATTTGGAGTGCAATATATACCTCTATTTTCCTAAACCACATAGTGAGAGTTCATGCCCAGTTCACACGCGACTCTGTCTTATCCAAAGTCTTGATTCAGGGTCTTTCATGTCAGGAATACATGGGACATTGATCATCCTGCTATTGATCTCTTCCTCACTTAAAACTGCAAGGGGGAGGTAACAAAGCCAAAACCCCAAACTGAAAAACAAACTTGAAAAGAATTCAAGTAGTCCTGATATGAAACAGAAATAATTCTAAAATGTTGATTTGTTTTTATAGGATAATATTCCTGTATACGCTGAATTTCAGAATTTTTTTTTCACAGTTACATACAACACTGGCATCTGGAAAGACATTTAGATAAAAACCACCCTTCATCAACATTTTGGCTGCATTTATTTTGTCAAGATTATACCAAGAAAGACAGACTGCCTATTAATTTCAGTGAGAACAAAACTGAATTTCTAATATTATAATGAGAAGCAGAATTATAGAGAACTAAATAGCACACAAAATGTATAATTATTCAAGTAGGATTTTTAAAATTGTGTACAATTTACTCAGAACATAACATCATTTACGTTCATAACAAACATCACCACGAGAATAAATATTATTCTGTCCCTCTAAATATTATGTGTTCCTTTCTTACTTTGTTCATGTTTTATACTGAACCTCTGCATATTTGATATCACCTCCTTATTATCATTGAATATTGCTTTTGATTTAATATTATTCTACATTCTCTGATGATGTGGAGGTTTTATTTAGTTTGGTTTGCTTTTCTTAGGATTTGTGCAGTTTTTGTTTCCTGGAAAATTACAGTAAATTTCATAGTGTGTATCTTGTTAAGTGTTTCAGAAGTGATTTATTAATATGATGCTGACAATCATAGATCAGGCTCTGAGCCCTGCATGTGACCACATTAGGGAGATTTTACTCCCATAAGCAGTGCCATTGATTACTACTCAGAACGATGGGTAAGAGGATAATAGTCTGACCTTAGATTATCTTAATACTTTTAAAATTAAAAATCAGTTTATAAAGAAAAGTCCTGCTCCTGTGTGCTTATAGGCAAACAGAATCTTCTTTCTGTGTTACATAGTCATTGATAAAGATAAAACCTTATTCCCTTGTACACCCTTCAGAAAAAAGACTGACATAAGTTCGAGAAACTCTGGAGACCGTCATGCTCACCAGTTATGCTGCTTGGAAACCCACTACCTTTCCCATCTTGATTTTAATATCAAGGGTTCCAATCAGTAGACCACAGCAGAAATAGCCTATGATTGTTTTAGAATAAGAATATTGATGAAGTTATTAACTATTTGAACCAATTAATGTAAAGGCTAAATTAAAGGGCAGGCATAGTGTGCATAGTATGTAAAAGAATTTATGTAACAATGGTTTAGCAGGAATAGTGTATAAAAGGGGTGAGTTTTGATCAATTATGCAGCAAGAACCATGTGAGAAGTTGCTGAAAGGACCAGATTTTTTCTCCCAGGATGGTTAACACATTGAAATCAACAAATCTGTGTAGGCACAGCAGGAGATGACTGGAGGGAGTCTTCAGGACTGTCTAAAATGCCCTCTCAAAGAGCCCCTTCATCAATGAATCAAATACTTAATTGTGCAGGTGGGTATAATTTCAATTACATTGTTTCAATTCCTTTCACTGTTTAAGATCAGTCCATTAACTCATTTGTGCAGATGACTAAACACAGAGTACCTGTCCCATCCAATTAATTAATTACTCATACATGAATGTATAGATGGGCCCTGATCTGCTACTAAGTTACATTACAGTTATAACTGCAGAACAAACTTGAGTTTCACATATTTTCCCATGCCTAGAGTGAGAGGACTAGAGGAAATGGCCTTAAGTTAAGACAGGGGAGATTCAGACTACATATTAGAAATATTTTTTTCTCTGTTAGGGTGGTCAGACGCTGGAATAGGTTGTCCAGGGTGGTGGTGGAGTCACCATCCCTGGAGGCGTTCAAGAGGCATCTGGATCTAACATTAGGTGATGTTTAGGGGTTTACAGTGGAAGTGCTGGGTTGACAGTTGGCCTTGATGATGCAAAATGTCTCTTGCAACCTTGATGATTCTATACCTATGAATTAAGTTGCCATCCCACAATCCATGAGCTAAAAAGGCGTGTGAGGGAGATCTTTCTCATTTTTTCGTTTAAGGGAAAATTTGTTTATTTTCACCATGATATGTAGGAGTTGTAGCATTGTTTAATCACTCAGTACCTGAAACATACCTGTGAATTTTTCTATTTCCTCCAAATATTTTTAGAGTCCAAAATGAGGTACAGTGAAGAAAATCAGTAAACTGAGAATTGTTTCCATAATTTTTTTTCTCAGAAGGGAGCTGTCCAAAACAAAAAATATCAATACCAAAGCCATGTGTTAGATCTTGGTTATTTAGTATAAAGATAATCCATGTGTTTGTGTTTGCTAAATTCAGAGCTTTAAATCTCTTGTGAAGTGGGAAACAGAATTTTTCTTATCAGAACTTGAAAGAAGTTATTTTCTTGGGTTTGGGTTTTGGGTTTTTTTTTTGTTACATAAGACAGTGTAGAAAGTCTTGCAAACTGAGGACTAAGCATTAACATTACAATACGTAATGGAAATGGATATCTAAGATTTAGGTTCGGTTCTTGGTGTTTGCTGTTCCTGAAGTATCACTACCAGGCATGAAGTCTGCACGGCAGAGTGCAGGGCTTATAATATCTCAGTTAATGCAGGATAACTATAACCTATGCTACGGCGCAGTTTTGCCCTTTATTTTTTTCTAAGCTGAGAAAAGCATAATGTTGCTATAATATTTTTTATTCTAGAACCATCTTATTCAGAAAAAATCTCTACCTGTTATGGTTCTAGAGATATCTTGCTCAGAGCTAGCTACGGTATCTGTGATTAGTGCCTCACTGCATTATGTATACATTGATGGTGAACAGCATTTGCAAACTAAGTAATTGTCCTGTGTTTCAGTTCCCTATCTGTAAATGGGAGATAGCAACATTTCTTTTGTCTTTCTCATTTAGACAGAAGTTCTAAGGCTCTGAGACTTTTTTATTATTGTTTGCTCAGTGGTTAAATCAGTATTATAATGGTATTGAAACAAATAATTGTTAGAAATGGGTGGAAATACTAAGCCAGCTAAAGACTCAAATATAATTTGTATTTAAAACTGAAATTACAGGAGAGTTACAGGAGGTAACCTGTGTGATACCAATTTATCCCTGGTGGATAATTTTAATCTCTATATTGTGATATGGGAAGAAATCCAATTTTTTCATAGCAAATACTTCAGTTTGACTGTTAGGGGAAAATATGCCCCAAGTGTTTTGGGATAGAGATATTTACAACTAGCCAATAAACCTTATGCTGAGTTCATCAGAGTTACTCCTCTCCAAACCTCAGGCTAAGCTCCAACTGTCATTCTGACAAGAGCATAGAATTTCTACCATTTCTTCAAAAATTTGTAGACATGAATTCCGAAAAATATCAACTTCAGGGATTCATGATCTAGAAGCTTTGCTTTTAATGACAAAATGCAGATTTCTCATCTGGTCTTGAACTGTCGTATTTTTTGTATGATCTTTTATTTGTGTTTTAACTTCCTAACTTGTAAAAAAATAAGATTTTATTGGTGTGCTGACCATGCATCCTCTACACTGTATTTTCTGCTCAAGGGGAAAAATGTTCACTTGCAAAACTGGAACTTGATTTCACGCTTCTTGGAGAAATTCCACATACTTCAATTTACAGCTAACACATATTAAAGTTTGAAGTGTGAGACACAGTGCCTTGGATGTAAGGAAGATTTAGAAGAATCCAAATATGTCCCTGCCTTAAATGCATGTATTGTTCTATAATTAGAAGAAATCACTTTACAGAGTATGGTTTTCTTACAATGAATAACACGATAGGATAAGAAATGAAATAGACTAGGGCTCACCAAATTATAATAAATTATTATGACTGCATTGTTCTTTCAAATATTTTTACCACTTCTGTGCTAGAAAATATTTTGACAGGTCAGAGACATTTTAAATACTGTTGATTAATTAAGGGATTTGAATTTTTAAATCAGAAATATCCAGAATTTATTCTCAAGGCTTGTATTTCTTGTATTTTTCTTGTATATTTGCAAGTAATTCCTACATTCTGAAAATAACACCTGCATTCAATTCCAGTTTTAATTCATATAACACATCCATTACCACAGCATCTGTTATTATCTACTAATGTACTGGGGACACTAATATAAGTGTTTCAGTATTTAACAAGTTGTCTTCTTTTAAGAGACTTCAGTTCACAGATGAAAACACATTTGCATTGTACCCACTGTGATTAAACTCTTATCAAAGACACAATGTTAAAGGGGAAAGTCAGGGCAGGAGGAAGTGCTTGCTTCAACTAATCAAGCAACTAAAAGTCTGGACAAAAGACCACATAAAAACCAACTGTGTAGCTGATAGGTCAATAAATTTGTCTTTTTTTTTTCAAAAATACTGAAAGGAACTCATGTTTATTCACACACATATTACTTATCCATGTTTTCTGTGTCTTTTCCCTTTGGATATCGGACCAAAAGAAGAAATTTTATGCAATTGTGAGAGAGTTAAGTGAAGGAATGAACTAGATCCTACGATATTCATGCTAGGCTGCACAAGCAAAAGGATACCAGCAGGTCAAAGCAGTAATTATTCCACTCTACCTGACACTTCTGCAATTTAATCTGGAATATGGTGTCCAAAGCTGGACAATTCCATACAAGAGACTCACAGACAAACTGGAGGAAATACAGCAGCAGTCTGTCACAGTAGCCATAAAATGAGATACATGGAAAATAAGACAGATTTGGGTTCATTCAGCATAAAGAGAAGACAAAGGATGTCTTCATCTACCTAATGAAATTTAAAGGGACATACTTCTCAGAGGTGCACAGCTGAAAGGCAGTGAACACCAATTATACCAGATAAGATAAAAGGAAAAACAATGCAAGATAAGAATGGTATAATACTGGAGAAGGTTGCTCAGAGAGGTTGTGGAATATTCACCCAAGGAGTTATTCCTGATTGTCTAGGAAAAATCTTGAGTAGCCTGGTGTACCTACAGGGATCATTGACAACTAAAATGTTTCTATGCTTTCATAATACTAAAACAGAAAGCAGTCACAATACAAATAACAGGGTGACTAACAGTCTTGAACCTGAATAAAAGTGTACAGAAACAGTGTAACTAACAGTAATTTATAAGGATTTTGTAACACTGCGATGTCATAATCAAACACAGTTTTACATAATTGTGTAAGCAATATGATCACCAAAGAAGCTGGGTGTAGCCGCATGTAGAAGGTAGAAGGAAGAAGTTGCCAGAGAAGAAAAAGGAAGCATAATATTGCAAAATGATACTGCAGCTCCTCAAGTATACAAAGAGACTAGCAAAACAACAGAGAACAAGAAAAAGAGTGTCAGAAGCAGGGGATGGAGGCAAAGGCATAAAACCCATCAGGAATAAACAAATTAAACAAATGAAAACTGGAAAGAAACAACAATCCCACCTATGTCTCTGATTAGTTTTCAAGTTGGAACATCCACACCTTAGTCACTAAGAACTACCAAGAACTGCAGGCACATGGGCCCACCACACTTTATCACTCCCATTGTATGTTAAATTCACAGCCAGTTTCAAAGTGTTATGGATTAAGATTTTTGCATTTGTTATGAAAATGGTTAATACTGTGCAAGAAATTAACATCATTTATAAGAACCTGCTCAATGAGTGTAATCAGTAAAGTTCAGTTTTAAAATTTAAAACTGACCTGACTGAGCAGTCTTCTAAACATTTTATCATAGTAATCTTTAGCGCTCCGATAGTGTGTATAAATATTAAAAAGCCCTTCTGTGAATATACATATATACATACATGTCTTTTCTGTTGCAACAACTGAAGGGGAAATACCCTCTTGACAGTGACTGATTCATGGATCTCAGTTTCAAATTAGAATTGTATCCATTTTAAAGAAAAAGACAGACAGCATATTAACTTTTTTTTCCTCAAAATAGGCTATTTCATATTGTTTTGCTTTCACTTTATATGTAGCTACTTGTCATTTTGCTTCTTTTCAAGACCTTCTGCACTGATTGTAGTAAGAGGCAGTTAGAGATCAACATCCAACACTTCAAAATAAGTATTCACATTGGTGTACACATATGAAAAGAATAAATTATTCATTATAATAATAAATGACACTGTTTAACCTCTAGCTAAAGAAAGAAAAGCGCTTTGCAAAGTATCTAAGTGTGTTACAGAATCTGGACAGAAACAGCTCATCTATTAATGAAAGTCAGATACTTCTTAATTGGAAAGTAACAGCCTTTTAAAATGCACGCTGTCCTTACAGGAAATTTGAGGAGATAAAATAAAAGATAAAACCAGTTCAAATTATATTACCTCTTTGTGAGGCCAACAACAGAAAATGGCCAAAAAAACCATGCAGCTTTTCTTTCTTCTAAATATTATGGAGTTACAATGAGCTGGTGGGAAAAGAATGTGCAAGAGGAAAACAGCATTCAATAAAATTAGAGACGTAATTCATAGTGGTACAGACTAAATTATCCTTGAGCCATCTACAGTAGCTCTCTCAAAATATAAAGCAGTCAATTATGGAAAAATTAATACAGACAAAACATAAGAGAGGGAGTGATTTTTTAAATACTGAGCAAGAAAATAAAAAGTAAAACAATTTGTATACGACTGCTGTAATTTAAGACAAAGGTTATAATGTTATTCTGCCTTCTGAAGCCTTGTGCTGAAGTTCAAAACTATTTTCTACATTTTCATCCTTCTTCCATGTTCATTTTTTCTCTCTGTTTTCTGTGGAATTTGATAGTCGATGTGGTTTCTATTTAATTCGTGGTAGAATCCTATCTGCAGATCTGCTTAGTGTCCATGGCCTTATTGATGCAGGAACGACATAAGTTCATTTCCCTTATGACTCCTGAAACATAAATTGTGTAGGACTTCAAAAGCTCTTTAAAACATTTCTTTCTCAAAGTAGCACTATAAAATCATCTACACACTTGTACAAAACATATCAAATTAAAATCTAGACAAAATGGACTTTGGGATGTAGAGCAGGTTCAGACAAGACAGAGGGAGTTTGAAACTGGCACCATATAGCTTGATCAACAGCAGTTTTTGTGCTTTTCATATAGTAAGATCAAAAATAGATAAAATCATTATTTTCTTGATTCTTGGATTATATGTGCATTTTACATGATTTCATTTAAATGAGTTATACATGATGGAATTATCTAATGAGCCTTAATAGCAACCATAACATTTTAATGCAGAGTGCAAGAAGTAGATATTCAAAATAGCTTTGTCCCTCTTAATCAGAGTACGTACCTCTAAAAAATTCCCATCAATTTAAAGATGCTAAAATATGCTAAAAATGAGCATACTGGTTTTTCAGGAAGATCACGAGAGAGAGATTGATTTCATACTACATCAAATTGAATAAAGTTATTATAAGAATCACACACAATAGAATTTCTAGGGGAAAAAAAAGGAAGCAGGCTGCACCTGGCATTTGAAATTAAGTTCTACATCTCATACATATTTATTTTATGTCTCTGAAGCTAGCCTAGGGCATTAGTTGTTGCCCACCTACTATACCAACAACTGTCAACTTTTTGAAAAAAATAAAGATTATTCTAGGGTAGAGAAAATTGAATGGGATTAACAAAGATGTTGAAAACTGTAAAAAAAAAAAAAAAAAGAAGAAGAAGAAAGCTGCTTTCTGAGTGTAAAATTACCTATGTGTAAAATATGCATTTAAAATAAGCTACTGGGAAAGAGTCGTGACGTTCTGTGATAACCAGGAAACTGATTTCTTGAACAGTAACAAAGAGTGGTTAAGCTTCATCTGATTCATTTGCTTTTTAAATTCTTTCTGAAAGGGAAATTCTAATGAACTTGAGGTTTAACTATTGCTATGTCAGCATTGTGTTAATAGAGGAGATACAATGAAAGGGCAAGCTTCTAAATACAGAGAGGTTAAAACCAAAATTTACTTTCAAGACCATCAAGTCTGAACTCTTGAGCTAAATGTAATCTACAATTTTAGTCAAGTTAAATACGGTAGTACTATGTTGTGAATTTGGATTTCAATTCATGTTCCGAACAAGATTTCAATGACCTCTTACTTCTGCTTATTTGAATAAACACTAAAAAAGCAGATGTCTAAATAACATTTTGACATTTTCTCAAAATGCTATTCTAAGCCCTCTAGATAAAAATGCCACACCCTATTACTCACAGACCTATTAATGGGCAGAAAGGAAAGAGGTATTAAATATAAAGAACAAAAATTATTGTTAATATTCTACATTGCCTTTGCCTGGCAAAGTTCCGGCAGCAGAGAGAGGAGGAGCTCTGCAGGGGTGGCTATGGGAAAGGAAAGCAGGAGCTGCCACCACGTTGGACAGAGCCAGTTCAATATGGTTCCAAGATGGACCTGCTACTGGCCAAAACTAAGACCATCAGAGAGGCTGTGGTGGAGTAATTCTTGAAGTACTGCAGCCTGTGGGAAGGACCCATGTTGGAACCGTTTGTGGACTGTATCCTATCAGGGGAATTCAAGCTTGAGCAGAGGGTGAGGAATAAGGAACAGCAGACATGATGTGTTTCATAACATGACCACAACCACATTCCTCCATCTTATTCTTGCCACAAGCAGAACAGTTGGGAACAAAAGAAGTAAAGATGAACCTCAGAAGATTTGGTGGGAGCTGGGAGAAGAAGGTGTTTTTATTGATTCTGCTTTTTACTATCTTAGTCCGCTTTTAATTGGCAATTGGTCTTCCACAAGTCGGATCTCTGATGGCCATGATGAAAATTGGTGAGATATCCTCTTGCACCACAAAAATTGTTAAGCGCACAAAATTCCTAGTAACTTTTGTTGGTGTTATGCTTATCCTCATCCTTCCATTGCTCTTTTGACTCTAGAGGTCCATGTTATCAGTCTGATGGTGGTTGCAGGGTATGACAACATTTAACACTCAAAAGGAAAAGTACAATGCTTAGTTTATTTTCTTTCTTCACTCTAGGATCTGCTTGGGATTATTTTAATATATTTGTTTTTATACCTCTGGGTATTTTCAATTGGTCTGCAAGTTATATCTGATTTTACCATGTAAATACCTTCTATGCATGTTAAAGACGTTGTTGGTGTTCTGCTTCTTACCCCTGAAAACAGTTTAGTCCACCATCAGATCTGTATTTCTTTGGGTGACCATTTTAGAGCTGTTCATAGATGTCAAGTCTCTTTATCAATGACACAGTGCAGAACTCACTTAATCATAGCTGAAGAATAATTAAAAATCAAAGTGATTTTTTAATTAAATTTTAATCAGCAGTTATATAACTGCTGAAGACCAGAAAGCTTAGCACTGCAGCATAGAAACCTAAAATATTTGTAAGAGTTTTTCTCTCAGTTTACCTGCACTTATACTCCTGCAGTGTTCAAAAATAGCCTCAGGAAGGTCTGTCAGGTATTAACAGGTGACAAGATTTGTACTCCAGTAAATGCACTTTGAATTTCTATCTAATTTTGCTGTCACACATTAGCAACAGCTGACAAAATCAGGATGGGGAAATATCATGAGGAAACACACCAGAATATAGCTCAGCCTGACTCATCAAACATACAAAGAAACCAGTTATTTCTAGACTGATATCTGCTATAAATTGTGACAGCAAACATGTGATCCATTTTTAGTAAAATATACAACTGTAGGACAAGACAAAAAGATGCTAATTGCTAGGAACCCTACCAACAAGGGGGTATCACTGTTTCTCAGGCAGATATACTTTTGACATGTCACTAATTACTTTTGGGTTGTAGAAGGAACAATGATAAAAAGAAACAAAAAAGCCAAAGCCCCCTTAAGATGTGCTAAGGAATTTTTTTATCTGTCTTTTTTTAACTGTGTCTCCCAGGGAAAGGAAATCCATACACAGTAATAGTTAAGAAAAGGAAAACCTACAAACAGTATAGTTCTAAAAGTCAAGCCTCTTATCCTGTTCTAATAGGAAAAATCCATCTAATTAACTATTTAATTGAGTTTAACAAGACCGTTTTTAGTTAATCCTAAATGCACTAATAGGAAACCTAGGGCCTACCTTCAATGTTTTTTTGCTCCCTTTGGATGTTACTCATAATTGCAGTTTGCTCTTTAATTATTATTCTTCATGTATTCAATTTATGATTAATACCAAAAGCTTGCCCTGGAGGCTGAAAGTGCTGAGGTGGACACTGGTGATTCAGCAGAGAACAATTCCTTCAGCAATGTACATTTTGCCTACTCAGAAGCAGGCAAAAATCAGCTTTCCACTCAAATCATGACATTCAGAGCTCAAGACAGGGGAATATATTCCAGCAAGAGAACAACCTCTGATAACTCTCTAGGGAAAGGATATTAAAGAAATAAATCCATAATTCTCAAACAAACACTTTTGTACTTTTATTGAAGAAAAGTGTTTTGTGTTGGTAATTAGAACAGTTTTGTGTTGGTAATTAGAACAGTTTTATCTATCTATTGTATTTATTATGCAGTCACATGGTACTTGATTTTTGTTTCTTCTCTTCTGCTGTTCTGTTTTCCCCCACTTAGATGTATTATACAATACTGCAAATCTGAATGCCCTTTCTTTGTAGCTTTTATGAAAAGTAATTTAGAAATGAAAATTAGTTGAAAATGTTCTCAAGGAACAAGATTAGGGTTTTACTACCCTCTTCTGCATTTTGATGCAGAATATGAAGGAACTATGTATGGTCAATATTTCTGCTACAGAAACATGTTGTTTCTGCACAGCATTGCCTTTGATATCAAGAACTACAAGACTGATCACACCAGCTGTTTTGGATTTTTTCTTTAAAAAATCCCTAATGGTCTTCTGGGGTGGGAATACGGACAAACAGTTCTAGGAGTACTAGTGTTAGAAAGTATCTAGTAAGCACATAACAGAGTAGTACAGGGCCATACAGTTGAGCAGCTGAAAATTAGACAGGTCTTGAAAGCAGTCTAGCCTAGAGAAAATTGCATATCCTGGCTCATGTGAAAAGAAATAATTTTGAAATGTATGAAATGCTATTTCCTGCTGACAGTTACTGAAAAAGACCTTTGTCCATTTGGAATTCATGGATTGATATTCATTGAAAGGTACTCACAGGCAGCAGTCACAAGCAAGCTTTGCAGAACTTTTCTGTATATCTTGACATCATAATCTGTACAAAATATTTGGGTCAAAATTCTGAAGGCTCCAAGGTCTCACCCTCCCTGTCTCATCATTAACCTAACTGTTATTCCTATATAGCTCAGTCCATTTGCTGAAAATGGAGATGTCTTTTCTTTGTCTTCAGAAGATAAAACAGTAGTAGGAATTAGGTAGGGTACAGAGATAAAAAGTCTAAAAAAAATGATAATTTTTTTTTTCCATTTAGATAATCCTGGGATAGAATTCCAAAGGTAGATGTAATACTGGATGTACTCCTGTACACATATTGATTCTGGAGTTTTTATCTTTATCATACGTTTATAAAACAACCTTAAAATATCATCTGCATATTTCCCTATGAATTTATGAGGGTCCATGTTACTTCACATTAGATTCAAAACATTGATTAAAATATCGTAAGTAAAATTATGAAGGCACCAGTATGAATGAGTTTTCTGATTCGTATCAAGAGGCCCTATTTGACACTAATGGGATGTCTATAAGCAGCATACATATACATATACGTATATATATATATATTTCAAATCAAACAGCTGAGATGAAATGTGCAACATATAGATAAGACTGATGATGCATGATAGATAGATAGATAGATAGATAGATAGATAGATAAATAGAATTATTCCTCTGAGACTTTCCATGCAGCAATCTACAGCAGAAGTACTGTGTGCTTGTCACAGAACTCTGAACGTTGGTTTTACTGAACACTTAAGGAGAGCAATGACATTATGAAATTATTTGTGACAACATTCCCAGCACATAGGAAAGCCTGAACCCAGAATTATTGCACAACATGAAGCCATTTAAGTCTGACAGCTTAACAGTTTAGGTTGATACCAGGTGTATCACCTCTTAATTCATCAGAATCATCTCCCTTCAAGTCTTCAAAGACGTAAAATCTAAGAATAATTCTTTTGGCAGAACTGGATGTGAAACTGCGTATATTGGGTGACAAATACAAGAATCATGCTTTTAAAATGAGATGCACATTGCATATATAAAGTATAGTCAAAAATAATTATTTCTTTCCTTTCCTCCTCCCTCCCCCCCCCATTTTTATTTTCTTCATTTTTAGGATTTGTGTGTGAATTCAGTAGCTTATCACTTCCCCAAGGATTCTTTCCAACCAAATGTCTGTCACTGCTGACACTGAACACTCAAAGTGCTGCCATTAAGTCACAAGAATCAATATTCATTGAGAGCTATTTAAGTATTCTAGAGGAGTATTTTTGTGTCAGACAGACTGTAGGGTATTTGTGATTTGTATAGTTTTAAATGGAAGGAAAAAAAAAGGTGTAACTGGTAGCATAGATATTTCTCACTGTTGATATCAGAGCTATGATACTTGTCATCCAGTACTGGATATATTTCAGGGAGGAACTTTGTTTTCTTTAGTCCACACTGAGCTGCTAGTTAAAGGAATCCATAGAAAATTGCTCCCAAGGCAGGAATATTTCTCAGAGGGAATGGCCATGAAATGTAGCTTTTCATAAACTGCTATGAAATTTAAGCTCAGCTGTGGCTCCCCTTTGTCCTATTTGTCAATATTGAACTCAAACAGTAAATCAATTTCTTTTCAATGCTAATTAACTAATAATTTTTCAGTACTCAGTAAGTTGTTTTTTTTTTTTCCTTTACACTGTTATCTTAGCAGGAAGGTGGACCTGAAAATAATTTTTTCTCATACTAAATATTTCTACAGGTACTGAAAGGTAATGTACTAAGAAACATCTCTCAGTAACAGATGAATTAAAAGCATGGGAAAATCTGTGTCTTCAGAATTATTACTAAATTCTGATTTGGAGAGACAGATTCTATGAGATTAGAAAATAGAGATTTTTTTGCAAGCATTTGGTCTTTGGGCCAGTTGAATAATGACATTCTATATGAACTTGTACTGGCTTGTAAAGCACATTGTAAGACTCACTAGGACACTGAAGGATTTCCTCTGTGTGGCCCAAAAATTAGTTTTAAGAATAGCATGTGGTCCATATGTGTCTATAAAATACTTATAACTTAGTATACTGGTTTAAGAATGAAGTATAGGATTGAGTTGTAGCAATCCTAGATGGGGAATATAATAAAAATTCTGGGAAAAAAATAAGGGTTACAAATTAAGGAATCCTTTTTACACTTATATCTTCATTATTCTTCCTGATATTATAAATTATTTTCAGAACTGGGAGAAACTTTTTAAAATATTTTTGATATAAATAAAATTAATGTTTCTCAGAAGCAGAGACGTTTAAAAGCCTCAGGTAATATATGATGTCATACACTATGCTAAATAATCAGAATGAAGAAAGGAATTTGTAAGTATTATTTTAATGTATGTTTTTGGTTTGGTTTCTTTTTTTCTAAATTACCAATATCAGAGTTTTGTTCTCAGACATGCAAGGTTCATAGCATGGAAAATCAGCCTAAAAGCAAACATAACAACTGGGGAAAGGTAAGGTCAAAAAAACATTCAAAATGAGAGCCCCCTATGCTTAGAATATTCCATCGTGTCCAGGGAATAATAATACCTAACTAATTAAGTGCTTCAACAATTAATTCTTACTTAAGGTAGTGGGTCTCATTTGGCTTTTCTACATAGAATAAAACTTTCAGGTGTTTGAAGATGAAAGAAGTATAGTTTTGCTGAAGGGAATATAAGCATTTGTATTTTCAGCCAGAAAAAAAATCATTGGGTGAGGCCTTGTATGTTCTGAAATAGAACAGAGGAAAAGACCAGAAGAGGCATGAAAGACTTCAGAATTTTTTTCTCTTTAATTATTTCAGGTATTTGCATTATGTTTATTGAACAGCCAAAATTTATATTCCTCTTCTTTGCAACTTTATTTTTAAAAGGATTTGCTATATTGTAAAGTTTGTTATAAACAAGGTTTCTATGAAATTTTCAATGAAATTTCTCATGCTTTTCTTCCTTAATGACTCAGCTTTGCCTCAGTCTCTTCTACATATAATTTAAAAAGTTAAAATACAGGAATTAGCACACAACATAAACATATATAGTAGGATGACAAGAAAAAACCAAAACATACCATAAATTTCCTGTCTTTGCAATATAAGCAATTAAGAATTCATTAGAATTTAAAAAAAAAGTAGCTAATAGAATACGTCTGTTCTTTAAATATTTTAATACACTTGAAAAAATTTGAAAATGAATATATTCGAAAACAAAAAATGGAAAATTAAAAGGCAAAATTCACGTCAGAAAATATAATGAAAAAATGCAGATGATAGTAGAATATCAATAGGGTTCCGTTGGTAACATGGAAAAGTGGGTAAGCTGTAATAGTATTCCAGTAATTGGCATATTGAGATGCTGCACAAAATTTTTAACATGTAAGATTTGCATTCGTACATTGTACATGTCCTTTTTAGTACAGAAGTCTTCTGAAATTCATTCGTTGCTGAAGTTGCGTACAGTACAAAGAACACATTTCTAAACACACACTAGTAAAAATGTTAAGGACTTCTAATTTTCTTCTCTACTGCAGCCTTTTAGGAGGATTTATGAAGTGGTAAAGTATTTCTTAATGGAGTCAGTTTATTGGCTCCTGTAAAACAGCTCTTCCAAATTCCAGAAGAAGGTATTTATGGGTACAGTTGTTATGGTCATATGAGAGCTGTTTCTTCAAATGCTACACAGCAAATCTGGAAACCTGAGGCTCGTGTTTGGGAAGAGAAAGGCAATCTTGCAGTAAAAGGAGGCTAATGATAAAGTCAGGCTGAGAGAGTTGGAGTTGTTTAGTAGGGAAAAGAGACAGCTCCTGGGAGACCGTACAGCAGCCTTCTAGTAACTAATGGAAATGTGGGGAGGGACTGTTTATCAGGACACATAGTGATAAGGAGCAATGGCTTTAAATGGAAAGAGGGTGGATTTAGCTGATATATTAGAAGGAAATTCTTCACTTTTGAGAGTGGTGAGGCACTGGAACAGGTTGCCCAGAGAAGCTGTGGATACCCCAACCCTGGAGGTGTCCAAGGCCAGATTGGATGGGGCTTTGAACAACCTGGTCTAGTGGAAGGTGTCCCTGCCCATGGCAGGCAGGTTGGAACTAGATAATCTTTCAGGTCTCTTCCAACCCAAGCCATTTATAATTCTATGATTCTAGGATTTCTCCTGTTTGACAACTGAATGAAAAATATAAGAGGAATTTTCTTTTTTAAGGATTTTTATTATCTTGTTTCTTTGTTTTGACCACTTTGAAATAAAGTAATTGTTTCAAGAAATAAGGTATTTAGCTATTAAAATAATATAAAAAATTTATATTTTCCTTCAGGTAAAAATTTAAGCGTGACAGATTTGAAGACATTTTTATTCCTTCAAAGCCTACACGTTCAAATAAATAAAGATTTACTTTCATTTTATCATGAATTTCAGAAATCCTGATGAAACTTAGGCATTTCTTCAGTGAAATTTAGAAAGTGATAGAAATTACATGAGACAATCCTTACAAGTTAAGACTGGTTAATTTTGCTGGAAAAAAAATATCTCTCAGTTTAGTAAACTGGTCTTTCATCCAGCAGCAGCAGCAGCAGCAGCAACAACAACAACAACAGAAAACCCCAGAAAAACAAAGAAAAACATTAAAACATGTTAAGGTTTTCAACTGGAGAGATAATGTATTATGCTATGCACAAAAAGACTTCAGTTTCTAATATAGTGGATCATGAATTGAAAAATACTAAGCATAAAATAGAATGGAATTAATAGTTTATACTAGTTCTAGTTTCCTTGTTTTACTGAGTTTACTAATTTTTCAGAAGAGAAGACTGGAAAAGGAAGAAGAAAATCTTTTGATGATTGTGTGTACTGTGATAATTTTACAGAAATAAGTAATATAAAATAGTTCTATCAATAAAAACATCATTCTATTTGTCCATAAGAGTTAGGAAATCAGGTCTTGTAGTTTGACAATCTGAATTATCCGCAAGTTTATTACAAAAATAATAGACCATATTAGGTAGGCACATGAAGTAATTTTTAAAAATGAAGAAGCAATTAAAGTTTGAGAAATTTTAATTCTAAAGATATGTACAGGGAGGGGTGTGAGATACTAAAATTTAGAATTTTTAAGTATATACTATAAAGATAATGGCAATGAATACCAATAACAAAAATGGTTAAAGAAGGAAATACAGTTATTATAAGCAAAATGGGTGCTATAAAGTTCCTTCCTCCAAATTGCATAAACCTTTACATTTTTATAATGAAACTTCTAAAACTGGTGACTACATTTTCAATTCAGGCTGAAAATTATGCACTTTCATCTTCTCTGGAAGACGCCATGGCCATTCTACTGGAACTGAAGGAGAGTCAATTGGGATGGAGTGACATG
Organism: Struthidea cinerea; assembly: GCA_013397865.1. NCBI lineage: Eukaryota > Metazoa > Chordata > Aves > Passeriformes > Corcoracidae > Struthidea > Struthidea cinerea. The sequence goes on from VZTI01004541.1 coordinate 249,529, forward strand.
AGGCCAAATGCAACTGCTGAGCTGTTGAATGTGGCCTGAATATTTTCTTGGAAACAAAGGGAATGGAGGAAAGTATATATAAGCAACTAGTTAGCTAGTTATACATGCTTCTAGTTAAGTGCTTAAGAATGTTTTCTTTAAGAAAAAAAACATTTTTGCTTGTGGGTGTTAGTTGTATGTAATCCAAACTGGAAAGTTGCAGATAAACTTTAATCTCGATACCGAGTGTGTATATTCATTATGTAGTATAAGATCTGCTTCATCTATGAACTTTCACTCAAAGCAAGAGACACTTTTTTGTATTTTATGTAGGAAATGAAAGTAAACCCCAAATCACCCTAGTGTAAGTCCTAAAACAGGTAACAGTGCAGAAGCTAGACCATACTCTGTCACAGGAATAGAGGATAAGAAAAATTTTGATGATTTCAGGAATTATGAAATTATTCTAAGTTTGACAAAGGAAGAAGGTGGTGTCCTAGGACCTCCTTACCTACAGGAATCTTCTGCTCCTCAGAAAATGGAACAGTAGGTGAAGAATGGGGGGTTTATAGGGTCCAAAAAGATTGTATCAGATATTGAAGTTCTGATGAAATAGATGGGAATTTTCAAGATAGGTAAAAAAAATCTTAATATTATTCTACAGAACCAGAGAGGAATCCTAAAAGATGAAATCATTCCATACGTCTGGCTTCTCTTTTTTATTATTTCAGTCAAAACAACTGAATGACATCAAACAAGAAAAAAGATATTGTGAATTTTTAACTAAATATTAAATTTGCTCTTAGTTTCTAGTTTCTAATCGCATATGATCCTTTTCAGCTTCTCACATTATTTCCCTGACTCTTCCCAGAAATTCATAAGCGAAAGCTAATTTTAGGTTTGTTCACATCCCAAGGTAAGTGTGGTGATTAACAACGCACTGATTGCTCTGTAATAACTGTTTGAGTATACTCTTTTATGTTACTTAAGAGTGAAATGCATACAATCAAAGAGGGTTTTTTTCCTTTTTTTTTTAACTTATTGAATACAATGGATCAAAATAATGTAGTCCATGATTATCAAGCTGGTTAAACAATAGTCAGTTTAACAAGTGGTGTCATTCAAACGATCATCATTCTATTTAAATGAAAAGCTAACAAAGCATGTAAGTTTCATGAAAAATGCATGAAAAATGCTCGTTAAGAATTATGTGTATTTTAGGGCAGAAATTAAATTCAGGGAGTGTCTGTAATTTTTGGTTGTTTCTCCCCTTACCTTTTCTTATTAGCTTGCATATATAATCATCATACTCAGGGATTTCTTACCACTGCGTTCATTTTAAGCAACAAAAAAATTCCTAGAAATATTTTTTTCTAGATTTGCCAGATACTATATGATTTCATTTTTTTTTAAAAAGAAATCATATCCTTGCAGTTATAGGGGTTATAGGTTTGGGTTTTTTTTTTTTTTTTTTTCAATTTTGCTTATCTTTTATCTGAAGAGGTAAAGAAACTATATTTTGTTAAAAGTTTTAAGAATCAATATCCTGATAATGTTTTAATTTGATTATTAAATCCTATATGATTCTTTTATATTTGATTATAAATGACTTTTTGATGCATTGACAAGTCATCTTCAGAGTTCATAAGTGTTATTAATTTAATTTACATGTATATACAATACAGAGATTGATACTGTCCACCTGGGCAAATAAGCAGAGGAATCAGGCAGAGTTTTAATTTCAAAACCCTTGACTCTATCAATAGATGTAAATGTTATTTGAATAACATGAAAGCAGTGGGGACAATGCATAAAAAAAAATCATTGAAGGCAACTAGCAGAAATCAAATTTCTAAAAAACTTAATTATTTTGAAAAACTTTTAAGAACACTTATAGAAATCTTGATAAATTATCAGAGGAGCTTGATTCAAAGATTAATGATTCCCCGGTGGATGAAATCTATAAAATTATTCCCCAAAGGAAATGTAAACTTCACGATTTTTTTTCTTGTTTTTTCAGGCATGAAACAACTGTATTTTTGTCACGCTAAAGTTATATTTACACGTGAAAAATCACAAGAATGTATGTTTTAACTATAAAGAACCATATCTCATTTTGCTTTTCTCAAGGGAACTAGTACAGATTTCAACAGAGGAGTTCCCAGTGACAAAATAGTAAGTTTAATCCTGATTGTACTATCTTTTAATCAACATTTAATCATGTTTTCCTTGTTTGCATAATAAAGTGTGATCCAAATGCTGAATATTTCCTATATGCTGATAGGCATGTGACTACTAATGGCTCCTGAGACTTTAAAGAATTTGTTATCCTTTTAGATTTGGAGTATTTTAAATTCTGGAGAAATTTGTTATTGTTGTTGTTTTAAAATGAATTAACTGAAACAGCTAAATTACTCTTCAAAGTATACATAAGGAAACTAAAAATGAATTTTCTGTCCCTAGGCAAACTCCTAAAGGTTATTTTACTCACTGAGTATGCAAGTTGTAAGTCTATTGTCACAGAAATATTCTTGTTTTGCATATGAACAATCAATCAATTTTTCTGATTACTGCAAAGTTCTTAACATTTTAAACCAAAATGTAGTCAAGAACTGCTATTCAATGCCACGATTTTACCAGGATACAGATATTTTGAAATTCTATATTTCAAGTATTACTAGGCTATTAAAATATAAATAAACTGCATGTCTACATATTTTTTTAGAATTCTTTCTTGTTTCTACTGCCAATGTATGAAAGTTAAATGACAGGTCTGTTTTAGATTTAATAGAGATATTGTGAATAAACACAGTGAGTGCTGCAAATTTACATACACATTTAAGAGTTTTAATACATTTCTAACTTTCTAAGGTCTGTCTAAGTAATTTCATCATGTAGTAGATTTTAAGCTCAAACATACAATTCTGAAAAGGGCCGGATTAACAAAAGAGTTAACACCAACATAATAGTTGAACCATGTGGTACTGTAATGACAGATTTCTTTACAGAAAAGTTCTGCACGTGGGTCACAACAACCTCACACAGTACTACAGGCTTAGGGAAGAGTGGCATGAGAGCTGCTCGGCATAAAGGAGCTTGGGAGTACTGGCTGACAGCCGGCTGAACATGAGCCAGTGTCTGCCCAGGCGGCCAAAAAGGCCCATGGCATCCTGGTCTGTATGTAAGCTAGTGGCACCAGCAGGACTGCGGGACTAATCATCCCCTGTACTTGGCAGTGGGGAGGCTGCACCTCAAACCCTGTGTTTGGTTTTGGGCCTCTTACTTCAGAAAGGGCATTGAGGTGCTGGATCATGTCCAGAGAAGGGCAGCAAAGCTGGTGAAGGGACTGGTGAGCAAGTCTTTTAAGGAGCAGCTGGGGGAGCTGTGTTTCAGCTGGAGTAGAGAAGGCTCAGAGGGGTCCTCGTTGCTCTCTACAACTGCCTGCAAGGAGTCTGTAGCAGGGTTGGAGTCAGTCTCTTCTGCTTTGTCTCCAGTGAAAGGAAAAGAGAAAATAGCCTCAAGTTGCACTAGGGGAAGTATTTATTTTGCAGCATTGATAACTTTCTTCTAGTATATTAAGGTCAAGGGAGAGATTTTTTGTCATGCTTTTGAAATTTGGCTCTTTGAAAGCAAAAACTTTGTAATATTTTCATGAGACAATTTAAATTTCCTATCCCAAGACCACAAGTACATTTTGAGGAAGTGACATTTTACTCCTTTCCTAAAAACAAGGAACTTTTCAAATATTTACCCATGAGACAGGTTTACCTTAAAAAAATACATAATCATTCCCTGGGTCTTCTTTAGCAGAGCTTGAAAGACTAACAATGAAATTTCCACTTTTACTTCCATGATGTTTATTAGATTTGTAGATAATTTTTAAATTACTTTTACAATCACTGAATTGATACAAAATGCAGAAACCTTTTCCCAGTTAGGTATTGGATTTGGCATTCTCTTTTTGAGCTTTTTACCTGTTTCAGGGTCTTCTTTTCAATTTTTTTCAACTATTAGCACAATTATATTTGAAAAGGATTACTTCTGTTTTCAGAAATGATTCTCTAAAGAACAGCTGAATTTAAGCATAAATAGAGGAGATTAAGTGGAATTTGTCGTATGATTCACCATATTCTTCTTATATTTACAGGTCAGATATACAGAACAAAGTAAAATTGCTTTTCTTAAGTATTCTCATTTTTTTTTCCTCCTATCTGACTTCATTTCGTGCCACTTTTCTCACTATCCATATTAAATGATTTTTGGTCATCCCAACAGTCAAAACATAGGGATTTTTCTGTGGCAACTGAACGGATACAGCATGTAAAGAAATGGTCTCTCAATCCCAGTATTTGATCAGTAATTAAACAGAAAAACAAATAAACTTTTAGAGTAATTGTTTTCTACTGTGTATTTCCCTTTTCATTTTTGAAGGTCCACTGTAGCTTAAATTACTCTTCAAGTTAACAAGAAGACACCTACTTCAAGAGGTTGTTCCATTCCGTATACGATTGCAAGCAACCATTGTTTGAAGTTAACCTACAATCCATGGTGGGTCATGCAGCAATTTATAACTCTGACCATAAATTCATATTTTTTTAAATGTTATTAAGACATCTAGGGCAATTTCTGAAGAGAACAACCAGAGTTAACAGCCCTGTTTCTCATTTACAACTGAAAATTTTTAGCATTTTTTTAATGATAAGACTTGAAAAACAATAGTTCTCAATGACTGCATTTGCTCCAGTAAAAACTTAGTTAATGACACTGACGTTGTCCTCCCTCTACTGTTCTGATGGCTCTAACAGTCCTTTTAAGAAATACCACTTTTGTAGTGAATGGATTCCTTCCTGTCAGTGGTATCATCAATTTGTTGTCATAGGCCTGGAGCTTTGCTGATACATCCACAAACAATGTCAAAACTGAGCAGTTTCCACTTAGTGCTTATTTATTTTTCCTCTCAGATAAAGGCAGTATCAGATAAAGACAGTAACAGACAGAGGAGATTGTTTTCACTGTGTGTTTCTAACTCCATATTAGCAAAACTTAATCCCAGAAGTCAAATAAATAATTTTGCAGAGTTATGCAAATGCTTGATTTTTATTACTGCAAAGAAATCTTACGCTTGTGTTTGCATTTAAGAACTGAGATTTTTCAGTTGTAGGATATTTTGTCTTATGAGCATATGAAGAAGTACATGACAATGGCACTCATTTGTTTTTTTCTCAATTTTTTCAGTTGTTTCAAGAAACTTGTTTAGTATCACTGTCCCGGGGGGC